>OY757018.1:140892930-141190008 GCA_963580285.1 Lucinisca nassula | reverse complement strand
GTGGACCTCTACCAAGATTGTTCAAATTATAGCCCTGGGGCCAAAAATGCCCCCCCCCCCCCTCTGGGCCCCCTTTGGTTTTACAAAGACTTATATAGGGCAAATCTTGAAAAAATCTTCTTCTCTGAAACCACAAGGCCTAGGTCTTTGATATTTGGTATGAAGCTGCAGCTAGTGGACCTTCACCAAGATTGTTTAAATTATAGCCCTGAGGCCAAAAAGGCCTAGGGGCCCTTAGGTCTTACATAGACTTATATAGGGAAAATCTTTAAAAATTTTCTTCTGTGAAACCACAAGGCCTAGGTCTTTGATATTTGGTGTGAAATTTTATCTAGTGGACCTCTATCAAGATTGTTCAACTTATAGCCCTGGGGCCAAAAATGCCCCCGCCCCGAGACCCTTTGGTTTTACAAGACTTATATAGGGAAATCTTTAAAAATCTTCTTCTCTGAAACTGCAAGGCATATGTCTTTGATATTTGGTATGGAGCTTCATCTAGTGGACGATTATAGCCTTTGTTGATATTTGGTATGAAGCTTCACCTTTTTAGACCTCCCTCAACATTACGCACATTATAACCTTGGGGTCAGTAAGGGCCCTTTCCGGGCCCCACTTGTTACTCTATGCATCAGGTGAGCGATCCAGGGCCATCATGGACCTCTTGTTAGCTCACCTGTCACGTAGTGACAAGGTGAGCTTTTGGGATCACTTTTTGTCCGTCGTGCGTCCGTGCGTGCGTGCGTCCGTAAACTTTTCTTCAAACGACATCTCCTCCTAAACCACTGATCGGATTTTGACCAAACTTCACAGGAATTATCCTTAGGTGGTCCCCTTTCAAAGTTGTTCAAATGGTTCCGGTCTGTTGCACATATTGGTCACAGTAGCCAAAAATAGATTTTTTTCACCGAAAACTTAAAAAATCTTCTTCTCTGAAACCGCAAGGCCCAGGTCTTTGATATTTGGTATGAAGCTTCATCTAGTGGACCCCTACCAAGATTGTTCAAATTATAGTGCTGGGGCCAAAAATGCCCCCACACCGGGGCCCTTTGGTTTTACATGGGCTTATATAGGGAAAATCTTTAAAAATCTTCTTCTCTGAAACCGCAAGGCCCAGGTCTTTGATATTTGGTATGAAGCTTCATCTAGTGGACCCCTACCAAGATTGTTCAAATTATAGTGCTGGAGCTAAAAATGCCCCCGCACGGGGGCCCTTTGGTTTTACATGGGCTTATATAGGGAAAATCTTGAAAAATCTTCTTCTCTGAAACCGCAAGGCCCAGGTCTTTGATATTTGGTATGAAGCTTCATCTAGTGGACCCCTACCAAGATTGTTCAAATTATAGTGCTGGGGCCAAAAATGCCCCCGCACCGGGGCCCTTTTGTTTTACATAGGCTTATATAGGGAAAATCTTTAAAAATCTTCTTCTCTGAAACTGCATGGCCCAGGTCTTTGAAATTTGGTATGAAGCTTCATCTTGTGGACCTCTACCAAGATTGTTCAAATTATAGCCCTTGGGCCAAAAATGCCCCCGCCCCGGGGCCCTTTGGTTTTATATAGACTTATATTGGGAAAATCTTGAAAAATCTTCTTCTCTGAAACCACAAGGCTTAGGTCTTCGATATTTATTATGAAGCTTCAGCTAGTGGACCTCAAAAAGATTGTTCAAATTATAGCCCTGAGACCAAAAATGCCCCCTCCATGTGGCCCTTTGGTTTTACATAGACTTATATGGGAAAGTCTTTAAAAATCATCTTCTCTGAAACACAAGGCTTAGGTCTTTGATATTTGTTATGAAGCTTCAGCTAGTGGACCTCTACCAAGATTGTTCAAATTAAAGCCCTGGGGCCAAAAATGCCCCCGCTCCGGGGCTCTTTGGTTTTACATAGACATATATAGGGAAAATCTTGTTTTACATAGACTTCTATATGCAGGGTAAACCTTTAAAATCTTCTCTGAAACCAGAAAGCCCAGGTCTTTCATATTCGATATGAAGCTTCATCTTGTGGACCTCTACCAAGATTGTTCAAATTATAGCCCTGGGGCAAAAATTGACCCTGCCCGGGGCCCACTTGTTATACATTGGATCAGGTGAGCGAACCAGGGCCCTCTGGGCCCTCTTGTGTTTTATATTAGGATCACTTTTTGTCTGTCATCCGTGCGTAAACAATTTCTTCAAACAACATCTCCTCCTAAACCACGGATCGAATTTTGACCAAACTTCACAGGAATGATCCTTAGGTGGACCCCTTTCAAAGTTGTTCAAATGGTTCCGGTCCATTGCACATATAGGTCACAGGAGCCAAAAATAAATCTTTTTCACTGAAACCGCAAGGCCCAGGTGTTTGATATTTGGTATGAAGCTTCATCTAGTGAACCCCTACCAAGATTGTTCAAATTATAGTGCTGGGGCAAAAAGTGCCCCCGCCCCGGGGCCCTTTGGTTTTACTTTGGCTTATATAGGGAAAATCTTTAAAAATCTTCTTCTCTGAAACTGCAAGACCCAGGTCTTTGCTATTTTGTATGAAGCTTCATCTAGTGGACCCCTACCAAGAATGTTCAAATTATAGTGCTGGGGCCCTTTGGTTTTACATAGGCTTATACAGGGGAAATCTTTAAAAATCTTCTTCTATGAAACCACAAGGCCTAGGTCTTTGATATTTGGTGTGAAATTTCATCTACTGGACCTCTATCAAGATTGTTCAAATTATAGCCCTGGGGCCAAAAATGCCCCCGCCCCGAGACCCTTTGGTTTTACATAGACTTATATAGGGCAATCTTTAAAAATCTTCTTCTCTGAAACTGCATGGCCATGTCTTTGAAATTTGGTATGGAGCTTCATCTAGTGGACCTCTACCAAGATTGAACAAATTATAGTCCTCGGGCCACAAATACCCCCACCCGGGTCCCTTTGGTTTTACATAGACTTATATAGAGATAATCTTTGAAAATCTTCTTCTCTGAAACAGCAAGGCCCAGGTCTTTGATAATTGGTGTGAAGCTTCATCCAGTGGACCTTTATCAAGATTGTTTAAATTATAGCCCTGAGGCCAAAAATGCCCCCGCCCCAGGGCCATTTGGTTTTACATAGGCTTATGTAGGGAATATCTTTGAAAATCTTCTTCTCTGAAACCACAAGGCTCAGGTCTTTGATATTTGGTGTGTAGCTTCATCTAGTGGACCTTTGCCAAGATTTTTCAAATTATTGCCATTGTTGATACTTGGTATGAAGCTTCACCTTTTTAGACCTCCCTCAAATTTTGCACATTTAAACCCTAGGGTCAATAATGGCCCTCCCCGGGGCCCACATGTTACTCTATGGATCAGGTGAGCGATCCAGGGCCATCATGGCCCTCTTGTTTTGTTTAAATGTGTGCATGTTCATTAACTGAACATGCTAGTTCGCTTAATTTCAGGTGTATTCATTAAACTTATTGATAATGGTATCAAGTATAAGCTTTTATTTTACATCGGGGAACTGTCTTCAAAAATGTCTATGAATGCATAATTTAATATTTTTTAAACGACTGTCGGTGAATTGTCTTCAGAATATTGATGAACACATAATAACTATCAATTATGATAATCATCATGATCAGTCACAGGTCATTTGACTTTGAACAAAAGTGTCGGGGAACTGTCTTCAAAAGTGTCGGGGAACTGTCTTCAATGTGTCGGGGAACTGTCTCCAAAAACCATGTCGGGGAACTGTCTTGTCGGGGAACTGTCTCGATTCCATGTATAACACAGTTCAATATAGATAATGAAAATGTATAGATTATACAGAAAAATGACCGCAAACGGTCATTTTTCTGTTTAATCTATGCATGTTTGTTTGGGTATAACATGGTTGTTCAACAAACAATTTAGCACTGTTTCTGCTTTGGACCCTATTAATAGTGTTATAAAGAGGTTGTTGTGTAATGCTACCTATTTGGACACAAAAACATTAAAGGGACATGGAACACACCTCAGCTTCCTGACTGTTAACCCTGTTGTAAATGGAATCTTCCTCCTTACATATGGTAGGAGTCCATTTTAAAATTTAGGGGTGTCAGGCTGTGTTTTCTTCAAAAAGTTTTTTGTCTGCTCTAGAATTTCCCTTGATGCTTTAAGAGGTTAAAATATGACAAAAAGTAAATTGGCTGGTATTGTTTAAATTTTAATGCATGATTGTGAAACAGAAAATCTCTCAAAATATATAGACAAAACAATCAAAATTAAATTGCTGCTGCTTTGAGACAGAAAATCTGTATCATATTATACATTGTGAAAGTTTAATATCATTTTATTTAATTTCACAGCCAAGGGTTTTATGCCTGTCACTGTTAAAAGCATGATGTCATTTGATATTTTATTATTTTCTGTGCATTTAAAGATGCCAACATCTCCACCACATAGCCACGTAGATGTTACAGGCCTTTAACTCATGATACAGAATGCTTGAATCTAGAACACAACAACATTTGAGGAATAAAAAAAAAAAGTAGTTAAAAACAACATTAAACAACAAGCTCTTTATAATACTGTTGTTTGGGTCCCAAACAGACATAGAGGATATTTGATTTTTTCAGTGTAAGATCGAATTTTATTTCATCGAATGAACACCAAAACTGTTATTTTCACGAGTGGCGTAGCCACGAGTGAAAATAGCAGTTTTGGTGTTCATGAGTGAAATAAAATTTGATCTTGCACTGAAAAAATCAAATTTTCTGTTTCTTACATGCTTCAAAAGGCAATATTTAGCGTCTTTAATGGTGTCGCTCACATTCAGAGAAAATTATCTTTGTTCCTGTTCGTTTCGCGTCAATTTAGTGGTGTCCATCGTGTTTAGTGGGTATACTATTGGGTGTAAACTGAAAGCACCTGAGAAATGGCCTGGGATGGTATTATTATGAATGATTAATGAAATAATTGAGAGAGTAGTTTTCCAAAGAAGTTGCTGGCAAGTCTAACGTCGCGCGACAAAAGACGTGACGTCAGCGTCATAAATGACGTCAGTAACGTCCCCGTCACACACGAACGGGCTATGCGTCAATTAGAACACATTTCAGTATTGTTCAGTTATCTGACAAAGATAAAATTGAAATTAGAGTTAGATTTGAAGAAAAAAGTAGTCCCAAACAGTGAAAAATAAAAAATCGTATTTTCACTGTTTGAAACAGTGAAAATATCGATTTATATTTCACTGATAAATCTCTATCATTCATTGAAAAGCATGTAAGAAACCATGTTAGTCAATCAAGACTAATATAAAAACAAAATACAGTGAAATTGCGCTATTAAGACCACCTAAAATTCAGACTTATTCTGGTTTTAAATTCTTACTTAATAGTCTGCAGTTATTCCTTCTTTGTCATTTCGGCAATTTTCTCTGGTCAGAGACCACCTTTGGGACTGTTAAAAAGTGGTCTTAAAGACCACTTTTGAACAGTCCCAAAGGTGGTCTTTATAGTGGAATTTTACTGTATATAGATTATACAGAAAAATGACCATTTATGGTCATTTTTCCATATAATCTATATGTTTATTCATCCTTAAACCATGTTATGCATGAAACTGTAAATAACGAACACTGTTGTAAAGAGGTTTATGTCTGTGTATAGTGAGATATGCCTCTCTCTGAGTGATAGGAGGCCATACCGTAAAACCCTAAAAATTCAGACACCTTAAGGACTTGCTATGTTTCCTCTAGAATTGTAACAAATTTGTTCACATTCCAGCAAGGAGCCCAAAAGGTGTGGACAGAGCAATCTGATCTGGGTCTGTACTGTCTGTCCTAATACTTAGAATTATTAGGGTCAGCTCTGTCGATATTATTTAATATTTAATGAATGAAACTTGTAGAGATTGATCATCTTATAGTTTTCAAAGACTGAGTCATCCTTGGGGAGGAGTGTAGCCGTTAAGAAAACACGCCTATAGAAATGCATTGACACATTTAATGAAAATTTTCAGTTGAAAAATTGTGATATTTTTCTTATTTCTGCTCAAAATATAGATTGTGGGTACTCGTTAGAACCGCCTGGTCGAGGCGGTTCTATCGAGTACCAACAATCTATATCTCAAAACAAAAATAAGAAAAATAAGGTTTACCCCTGCAAACCTGAGTTTTACTATATAAAAGTGGGGTTCGAGGGGGTCAAAATTATATAGGCGTGTTTTCGTGATGATATCCCGTCTGCCCAAGTCTGTGTAATGAAACCCCTCTAAACCCCACTTTATATTGAGAAAACTGGGGTTTACAGGGGTATACATTATTTTTCTTATTTCTGCTCCAAGACATGGCTTGTGGGTACTCGTAAGAACCGCATCAATGAGGCGGTTCTAACGAGCACCTACTACCCATGTTTGGAGTATAAATAAGAAAAACAGCATTAAGTTTCATCAGAAAAATGACGATTTTGGAGATATGAAAAAATGCACTGTTACATGGATGTGTTTTGTAATGATATTGAAATATATCCAGCATAGTGAGTGTTCACTTGTTGCTAAGGTCTCCTTGTAGGTTTTGTCAAGCTCTGACCGTTGCACTTTTCTGCAGAATTCCTGAAGGTGACAGACAATTCAGTGTTGCTGTAATTGCAAACAAGAAAATCTGGGGAATCAATAATATGAACAGTCTTAAATCTGAAAGCCCATCGACAGCAAATAGAATCTTCCAACTAGTGGCTTTGGACCAGTCCATTCCATACTGAAGGGGTGTCTTAATTTAATTTGTTACAAGTTTTACAAAATGTTTGTCTTTTAAGCAAACATGTAGATCCTGATCAGATGCTGCATTCTGCGGCATCTGATCAAGAGCTACACTGTTTTCCAGTGTGCCTGTTTCAGGATGCTGGGCGTGAATCGGTTAAATTGCCTTATAAAGCATTCAACATGCTCTTCGAGGGAAAATATTTTATTGACTTTAGCAAGAACAGCTGCTTAAGAAATGTATCTAAGTTATTAATTAATGATCTATCGTGGGTAGGAATGCAGAAAAGACACACATTTGACGAACCCTGCATTTTGTGTAAGAAAAAATGGTCACCTGATAAAAGTACCGTAAAGATTCGGCTATAAGGCGATTCGGCTATAAGACGGGACCCCTTTTTCAGTTTTTCTAAGGTGGGATTTTGCTTATACTCTTTTATAAGACGGGTCAAATTTTTGCCATACCTGTCGGGGCCTATCTGCTACCCCCAGATGCCATTTAGATGTGAAAAATCGGCCTTTTTTCGTCAGAAAACCCCTCTACTTACCCCTAACATGGCTTGTTTGGCCGCTTGTTTATGTCTGTTGACATTCGTTTGTAAGAGTTACAAAGAGAGACAACTCTTATTGAATCTGAATAGGTACGTCTATTAAGTGTTGGGAAAGGGGGGAAATTCATTTCCATCTACAAAATTTAGAAATATTTGTTGCAGCTTTTTTATAAGTAACTGAACGTTTTTTTCATCGGGGAACACAACACCTAGCTATTCAGTTTCAGAACAAACGCCCCAGCTAGCACAAAATAGCGGCAGACTTCGGGCCCATACGTCGTATCGCTGTCGGCCCGGTACATGCCTTGCTGGCTTAGGCTACACAGACTTCTATTTAATAGATGACAGGGGCTGACAAATCCATTTCCCGGCCGTCCGGGACAAGACCGAAATCACACCGGGCAGGTGCACTTTGACCTTATGACGCTCGGTCGGGACAAGTGCAAAAAAAAAAAAAATCGTCTACATCTGCCAGTCTTTTGGAGTCCTTAAATACGGTAAGACTAGACCAGTAAGTAAATCGCTGTCAATTCAGAGACAAACCGTCTGTGTATTTATTACGGTTCATGTATGACACTATTGTTAATCCCTGTCGTATAATTGCCACCCTGCGGTGCTTGTCGATAAGGTGTGAAAATATGGTCAAGTTACGTCTCTAATTTGCGTTTATCCTCCAGTCATAAAATTTAATCCATAATCAATGTGAAAATGATTTAATTAGGGCCCCGCACTGAAAGTGTGGGTGCCCTATAGTAATCACTCTGTCCGTCCATCTGTCTGTCTGTCTGTCCGTCTGTCCGTCCACAAATTTTTTTATCCTCCATAACTTTCTTATTCCTGGATGGATTTAAATATTACTTGTCAGAAATGTTAACCATAATGTGATGGAGTGTTGCGCGCAAGACTCAGGTCCGGCCCGCACTGAAAGTGTGGGTGCCCTATAGTAATCACTCTGTCCGTCCGTCTGTCTGTCTGTCTGTCCGTCTGTCCGTCCACAAATTTTTTTATCCTCCATAACTTTCTTATTCCTGGATGGATTTAAATATTACTTGTCAGAAATGTTAACCATAATGTGATGGAGTGTTGCGCGCAAGACTCAGGTCCGTACCTCAAAGGTCAAGGTCATACTTAGAGGTTAAAGGTCTGTCTGTCCGTCTGGCCGTCCACAAATTTTTTTATCCTCCATAACTTTCTTATTCCTCGATGGATTTAAATATTACTTGTCAGAAATGTTAACCATAATGTGATGGAGTGTTGCGCGCAAGACTCAGGTCCGTACCTCAAAGGTCAAGGTCATACTTAGAGGTTAAAGGTCAAAAAAGGGTCTTTCCTGTGTCCAATTAATAACTTTGTTATTATTATTCCTGGATGGCAGAAGTGTTAACCATAATGTGATGGAGTGTTGCGCGCAAGACTCAGGTCCGTACCTCAAATGTCAAGGTCATACTTAGAGGTTAAAGGTCAAAAAAGGGTCTTTCCTGTGTCCAATTAATAACTTTGTTATTATTCCTGGATGGATTTAAATATTACTTGGCAGAAATGTTAACCATAATGTGGCCCCGCACTGAAAGTGTGGGTGCCCTATAGTAATCACTCTGTCCATCCGTCTGTCTGTCGGTCCGTCTGTCCGTCCACAAATTTTTTTATCCTCCATAACTTTCTTATTCCTGGATGGATTTAAATATTACTTGGCAGAAATATTAACCATAATGTGATGGAGTGTTGCGCGCAAGACTCAGGTCCGTACCTCAAAGATCAAGGTCATACTTAGAGGTTAAAGGTCACAAAAGGGTCTTTCCTGTGTCCAATTAATAACTTTGTTATTATTAGGGCCCCGCACTGAAAGTGTGGGTGCCCTATAGTAATCACTCTGTCCGTCCGTCTGTCTGTCTGTCCGTCTGTCCGTCCACAAATTTTCCTACTCCTCTGATAGCGCTGCCGGGGCCCTAGTCAGTTTCACTGACAGCTCTAGTTGCTCCTCAGACTATTAGCTACATCTAACGGTAGATGTTTGCATTATAAAATCGGACTAATCTATGATCTCATGAATGGTTATGTTTTGGCGCCAAATAGCAGACGTTGGCGGGAAAAGTCGAACGCTGTTGTTGGTTATTGACACGGGATAATTCGGGAGCTGTGCAAAGCAATGATTTTCTATCCACCTCTATTCACAACCGCTTAGCTATCGGGAAAATATTTTTTACCGGTTCCAAACATTTTTTTTTATGAAAGAGATACATGCAATGTCATTAAACATGTGTGGGGATAATGGCTTAGGATGACGTCATTTACCGATCGCGTACAGAAAAATCGTAGCGGTGGTTTGTGGGCGGTAATTTATATCAACTAAAAAACCACCGATCGGCTTTTTCCGTATGTCTGGTCTTCGGCGGACATTGCCGGAAAAAAGCCTGCAGTCCATGACCTCGGCTATAAGACGGGGTCACTTTTTTGGACTCATTTTGGAGGGGAAAATCCTCGTCTTATAGCCGAATTTTTACGGTAGTTAAGGAACAAAGTGTCCAGTTTCTAACAACAGGATCAAAGTGTCCCATTTCTAGCTAAAAGGTCAAGACATCTCATCTCATTTATATAGGCGGCAATGCTTTTCTATGGTCATTCTCTCCCTTCTGCTGATTGAAGAAGGGCAGTTGTCAGTTTCTGGCGAAAGAATGTGCACTGTACTGGTTAACCGCTTACGTATAAGCCTGCCCAGCAAAAGTGTGGATAGGTAAACTCACTGGCTCAAAAATGACCTAAAATAGTGTTGGCTGGGCTGTTAAACTCCTATTTCTAGCAATAGCTTCAATTTGTCCATTTCTAGCAATAGCTTCAATTTGTCCATTTCTAGCAATAGCTTCTATGTGTCCATTTCTAGCAATAGCTTCTATTTGTTCATTTCTAGCAGTAGCTTCAATTTGTCCATTTCTAGCAATAGCTTCTATGTGTCCATTTCTAGCAATAGCTTCAATTTGTCCAAGCCTAGCAATAGCTTCAATTTGTCCATTTCTAGCAATAGCTTCTATGTGTCCATTTCTAGCAATAGCTTCTATTTGTCCATTTCTAGCAGTAGCTTCAATTTGTCCATTTCTAACAATAGCTTCTATGTGTCCATTTCTAGCAATAGCTTCAAATTGTCCATCTCTAGCAATAGCTTCTATGTGTCCATTTCTAGCAATAGCTTCATTGTGTCCTTTTCTAGCAATAGCTTCAATTTGTCCATTTCTAGCAATAGCTTCAATTTGTCCATTTCTAGCAACAGCTTCATTGTGTCCATTTCTAGCAATAGCTTCTACGTTTCCATTTCTAGCATTAGCTTCAGTTTGTCCATTTCTAGCAATAGCTTCTATGTGTCCATTTCTAGCAACAGCTTCATTGTGTCCATTTCTAGCAATAGTTTTAATGTAACAATTAAAATATTCTAGTAATAGATTGAGTGTGATTTCTAGCAACAGCTTCATTGTGTCCATTTCTAGCAATAGTTTTAATGTAATAATTAAAATATTCTAGTAATAGCTTGAGTGTGTCCCATTTCTAGGTTTCAAGGAACTACTTCAATTTGGACATGTGCATTGCAATCAACAGGGGTTTCTTTGCCGGATCATTACAGGGTCACTGATGAGGCTTTATTAGCCGAAACTACGTAGTATGACCCATCTTCTTTCTTATGAATGTTTTCATTGCTCTTAAAGGAACTCATTTTTGATTTTTATTTGCCTTCACTGCAGCTGGTGTTGTGCTGTGTGGCGGTGG
The DNA here is from genome assembly GCA_963580285.1 of Lucinisca nassula. Classification (NCBI taxonomy): domain Eukaryota; kingdom Metazoa; phylum Mollusca; class Bivalvia; order Lucinida; family Lucinidae; genus Lucinisca; species Lucinisca nassula. The sequence continues at coordinate 141,179,010 of OY757018.1, read as the reverse complement.
TAAAACGTCTCCCCGTACATCAACCATAGTGCAGTTTATATTTTACTTTTGGTCCTTTGAGATCAGCGTGAATATTCTGAAAAATCAGAAATAAATTATTGGTTTAGACTCATATTCTAGACAGGTTTTTAATTATTTGAACCCAATTTTGATTTATATCAGTCGTTGTATCGACTGCCTATTGGAAATTCGCAAAATTGCAGTATGTTTCCTCTGGCTTTTTTTGCCGGATCATTACAGGGTCACTGATGAGGCTTTATTAGCCGAAACTACGTAGTATGACCCATCTTCTTTCTTATGAATGTTTTCATTGCTCTTAAAGGAACTCATTTTTGATTTTTATTTTTTTTAGCAAAAGTAGCAGACTTGCAAACTGTAGATCCTGATGTGATGTCTTATCGGCTGTCTCATCCGGATCTGAAATGTTTGCATAGGTTCCTGTATCCGTCTTCTGGATTGAAAGGGTTACATTACGAAAACACGCCTATACAAATACATTGTAACCTTTATCGCTGAAAAAATGAAAATTTTAAGATGAAAAATTGTGATATTTTCTTATATCTTCTCAAAATATAGATTATGGGTACTCCTTAGAACCACCTCAGTGAGGCGGTTCTAACGAGTACCCACAATCTATATTTTAGAGCAGAAATAAGAAAAATAAGGTTTACCCCTGCAAACGCCAGTTTGGCTAGATAAAAGTGGGGTTCAAGGGGGTCAAAATTATATAGGTGTGGCTTTGTGATGATTGGAAATTGATTTGTACTTTATCTTACAGAAATAGGAATTGGTCTGGGTATATCAGTGTTACGGAAAACATACGACGGTGTCAGTGAAATACACATTCAAGATATATCCCATGGTTCACCTGCATATAAGGATGGTCGACTAAGGTTAGTATTGTGGGACTCATACACAAACTTCTTTGTAACACAGTTCAGTATTAATCTTGGAGAACACAATTTAATGATAAATCTCAAAAGCAGACTATATAGAATATTTTGAAACAGATCATAAATGACCATACACGAGGGCAAGTCAATAAGTAACCAGCCTTTCCCATTTCCAGTTGACCAGGACAACCAAGATTTTCATGCTTTGTTTCAATACATGTTTTAAGCATGAGGGCAAAATTGCACCCTTATCATGTCATTCACTCATAAGATATAGAGCATCAAACATGGGTAGCGATGCAAAAGCAAGCTTTTCGTCAAAAGTTGAGTACTGTGCTGTAATTCAGTACTTGTATTAGAAAGGGAAAACAGGGTTGGGTTGATCAATGCGGTAGAACATCTTAAAAGATGAAACCAGTCTGGATGTCCATCAGATGCTACCGATGAAGAAATGTGTAACAAAGTGTGGGATCTGGTGTACTCTGATAGGCAAATTAAGGTGGAAGAAATAGCGAATGCATTACACATTTCACATGGTAATGTTTCAACAATTTTACATGATTGCTAACAGCCCGTTGAGTCTCAAAATCTCTTGGCAACCAGAGCATCAGTATGCAGCGCATTGATGAAGCAGTTTACGTCAAAGGAAGATGATTTTTTTTCAAGTCCGATGACTGTAGCTGAGACCTGGGTCCATTATTATGAGCCAGAGAATAAAACTCGAAGTCACCATTGGCAACTGTATTTTGAGATGTACAAGGTGTTATTATGTTGGACTTTCTAGCAAAGGAAAGTACAATAACAGGTGTGTATTATGTAAATTCACTTGATCAATTGAGAACTGTGATCTGTGAAAAACGCCGAGGTAAACTCTCCAAAGGGATTCTGTTCCAACAGGAGAATGCAAGATTCCACCCTTGCAAAATTGCAATGGATGCTGTTAAGCAGTATGGGTACGAGCTAATATCACACCCAGCATTTTCTCCAGAATTAGCTCCTAGTTACTATTTCCTATTGCCAAACTTGAAAGAGAATATCCGTGGATGTCATTTCCGGTCTAACGAAGAAGTCATGGCGGCAGTTGAGGAGTGGTCGGAGACAAGGACCCTGGCAGGCTGATGGCACTTGAACAGAGTTGGTCCAAGTGTATCATTCTAGAGGGCAATTACATCGAAAAAGAAGAGATAAATCTCACCGGCAGAAATAAGTTATGCTGCTTTTATATTGACTTGCCCTCGTACTTTAATATGGTATATTATTTACTATAATAATTTTGCTGAAAAAAATATGTAACTTACACAACTTCAAAAGGTAGTTGCATAAAACTGTAAAACTCAAATAGCTTAATCCATTCAATACTATCTATGCATGTTAATCCTGACGAGATGGCTTACAACAAACCATCAGTCTCATTAGTGTACATCCTTATCAGATGGCTCATATTGAGCCATCTGACCAGAACCCGAGATTATAAAACTTTTTTCATGCTCAACTCGGGTGAGCTTGGAATTTATAATGCTCATAAATATTAAAATACAAATGATAGAGTCACTTTTCTTGCTCATATCAGCACAGAATGTTATTTGTCCTGCTCATGAATTTTAAAATGCCAACAATAATTATTGTTGGCATTTTAAAATTTATGCGCAGGACAAATTTCATGCTCAGCTGAGTTGAGCATGAAAAAAGTTTTATAACCTCTGGCCAGGATACACACTATTTGCCATGCTGTTAACCCTGAGCCTGCCAATCAAAACAATTGTCATCTGCTTTGGTGTCTTCTGGTTACTTTAAAGATCATTGTAGCAAACAGTATGGACACAGATCAGACTGCTGCTCTAGGAGCAGTCTGATTAGGGTCCACACTGTTTACAAAAAAAATATGGTTAAAAAGCACAGCAGACGACATCTTCGGAAGTAGTTTTTCTTGGCGTTTAAGGGGAATGGGAACACGACAGATTTTTCTGCCATTTTTCAAAGGAAGACAACTTTCAGGACTTGCTGTTCGCTTTTCTGTAAGCCCTGTCCCACGGAAAAAGGGATCTACTCTTCAAGGAAAGAATTTGCTCCTCAGGTGCAAATTCTTTCCTTTAAGAGTTGACCCCTATTGACATGGGAGACAAAAATAATACTTTTGAAGGAGTTGCTTCCCCTGAAGGTATATCCATTCCCCTTAAGTTTTTAATGATTTTGACTGAATCTAGTTTTTAAAAAGAATGGACATATCCAAATAATGGATGTGTCCATATTCAAAGATAGAGGAGTACATGTCAGAACACCACAGATGAGAGAATTATACAAACTGTTTCAGGAAAGGGGATATGATAGTGGAAGTGAATGGTCGATCCATGCAAGACATGACACTGCTAGATGCCTATCAGGTTTTCCGTAATCTCAGCCCTGGACTGGTGGACATTGTCATCAGAAGGGGAGATAATCTGCAGGTTAGTGGGGCTCTATTTAAATAACAGTATTATTGTGGTGTGGGTTCCGAAAAAAGGAAACCTTTACAGCTGTTTATGAGCTGTGTCATGAAAAATCCCGGTTTTTCCATTTGGGCCCCATCAAGCGATTTTGGTACTTATCGCCTATGCGAGCAGCGAAGGTCCAGGCAAGCCTGCGCATCCGCGCAGTCTCGCCAGAACCTTCGCTGCTCGCTCATACAAGCAGTGAATCAAGAGGAACCTTCAGACAGAAAGCCATATCCCTGGCCCCTCTGAATGGCTGTGCATGCCCAGTTAAAATTTGTCATGACGGAATGCTCGAAGACACAAATTCGCTTGGTGGGGCTCATTTGAGAACAACAAAGGTGCAGATCAGCCTGTGCATCCGTGCATTCTGATCAGCACCTTTATGCTCACTGCTAGGATAGGACATAATGTCTTATTTCTACATCTTAAAAGAATATAAGAATCTTATATGGGTGTGAGGGGTGGATGGAAAAATCCGTCCTGAGGGTCACTGTCCGGCATCACGAGGCTTGCCGAGTGATGCCGGACAGTGATCCCGAGGGAAGGATTTTTCTATCCACCCCTCACACCCATATTGGATTCTTTTTCTTGCACACCTTCAATTTCTTAGCTCGGATTGTAATGCTGCAGTCACTTCGGTTACCGACGTCCGCCATATTGTGATGACACTACAGGAAAGTTTAGTGATGTCACGTAACGTGCATGACGTCAACCATAACTACGGCGCATATGAGGTCGTATTCAACCAGTGCATTTATCAAACATGCGATTATATTCGTTTTAGAGTCGGAACACCAGGGTCAGAACATAAATTTCTATCCCAGGGTAAAATCACGGATTTCCTTGTCTGGTGTGCAAGAAAAGACCTTTTCTTACTATTCAAGAACAACAGAACTTAAAGGTGAAGGTCAGTCTGCACATCCACACAGTCTACCGTAAAAATTCCAGAAATACGGACACCCTTTGGACTCGCTTGGACTCGCTGTAATTCAAATGAAATTTTAACATATTTGTTACATGATCGAGAAAGGAGTCCAAAAGGTGCAGATGGAATGGCAAACAGTCTGATCTGGGTCTGCACTGGACCAGTCTGATCTGGGTCTGATCTGACCCAGAAGTAGCAGTCTGATCTGGGTCTGCACTGTTTGCTTAGGTCTATCCGTTCCAATACTTAGGATCATTACGGTAATCTGTGTAGCTGAGTGGGTGAGTTTGCGTCTTACCTGGGCGCGAGCCCCAACAACACATTTTCTGCTGACACGGCTTACAATTATGTACCTGTGTTACTCTGGCATTGAAGAGTATATTACGTTTGAGCTAGCACGAGTCTAGTGCGAGCATCGCAGATTCAGATCAGCTGATGAGTTATATTGCATTTGAGCTAGCACGAGGTTTGTGCGAGCAGCACAGATTCAGATCAGCTGAATAGTTGTATTACATTTGAGCTAGCATAAGACTTTGTGAGCAACACAGATATAGTTCAGCTTGCACATTTGCACACTCTGATCAGAATCTTTGCATCAGGCATGAGCCTTCTACATAAGCCTCTGAGCTATACAAAGATCAACAAGTGCAGACTCTAGCATAGCCAGTCTGGCTTGACACTCAGGCTGATTTGAATCTTTAATGGCCGCCCTGGTCTTATGGTAGGTTTTGTCATGCACTGACATATTTTATATGGGCCCCGTCAAGCGATTTTGGTACTTATCGTCTATGCGAGCAGCGAAGGTTCAGGCGAGCCTGCGCATCCGCGCAGTCTCGCCAGAACCTTCGCTGCTCGCTCATACAAGCAGTGAATCAAGAGGAACCTTCAGACAGAAAGCCATATCCCTGGCCCCTCTGAATGGCTGGGCATGCGCAGTTAAAATTTGTCATGACGGAATGCTCGAAGACACAAATTCGCTTGGCGGGGCTCATATAATAATAATCATAGTCCCAGATATGGAGGGGTAATGAGGAGAATTTAGGTATGATATAAGAATCTTGGATGGAAAAATCCGTCCTGAGTGTCACTGTCCAGCATGCCGAGTGATGCAGGACAGTGATCCCGAGGGATGGATTTCCATACGCCTTGTAATGTCTGACAGTGATTTGGAAGCAAAGAATACACCAAATAAACGACTCGCTTTTATTGAGTCTGTTCATGACCAGTACTGAAATGTGCAACACTGGCCACGCCCCCTAGCGCCGGCTTAAGCAGAACTCTATTTTCAAAATGATTCAAAATGAACTCAATGATCCCAAAGGACCAGAAAATATAATCTGCACTATGATGATGTACGGGGAGACGTTTTACAGCCAACACACTGCACAACACCAGCTGCAATGAAGATAAATAAGTTCTGAAGTAAGATCCTTTGGAAGCAAAGAATACACCAAATAAATGAAAATAGCAGACTCGGTTTTAAAAGTCCCACAAAATTGAAAGCAATGTCTCCAAAATTACCTTGATAGTCTTGATGGGGACCTTAAACCTCAACTCGAACAAACAAAAACAAAACAAATGGCTTAAAATAAATGAAATAATATTGAAAGGGCCGTAAAACGAACACTGATGAAAAATCTTATCTGGAGCTATGGTATTTATGCAATTAACACCTAGAGGGCATATGGGAAACAGATGTATAGAAATTAGTGGAAATTTTTTGTATATTTTGCTTTAGGAATAAACTTGTATGAGAATTCAAAAAATAATTAAGTTATATAGGAAATGCAAAATTTCTTTTGCTTGAAAAAAAGTTTTTTGTCAATGTCCTACTGGGGTATCAAGTCACTATGGCAACAGCTGTTGGGGTTAGCATCTGCTAGTCGGGGTCAGCACATTATGAAAACACACTTGTGCGACATAGTGCATTTTCCACATCTCCAAAATGGCTACTTTTCTGTTAAAAATCTGTGATATTTTTCTTATAAATGCTCAAAACATAGGTTGTGGGTGCTCATTAGAACCACCTCATTGAGGTGGTTCTAAAGAGTACCCACAACCTTTGTCTTGGAGCAGAAATAAGAAAAAATAATGTATACCCCCGTAAACCCCAGTTTTCTCTGTATGAAGTGGGGTCTTCATTTCACGGACTTGTTCATTTGATGAGAATGAATGCATAACTTTTGTTCGAGTGTATATAGTGACACCACCTGTGTCCATGGCAACAACTGTAATGGCAGCAGTATCCACATCTGATGGTCCATTGAGTTTATGCCTTGCATGAGATGACCTCAGTGGTTCAGTCGGCTGTATGTCTGACAACAGCAGACAACATTTTGAAATATTTTTCTAATTTTCCCAGAAATCTCATACAAATTGTCTCCATAGTTTTCCTAGAAAACAGGATTTGACAAATCATGCAAATTGTCTCCTATTGTCTCCTAAGGAGATATATTGCATGAGATGTCATGTCCTATTTTCTGGGAAAATTAAGAAAAAAAATCAACAATTTGTCGTCTGCTGAAATTCCTCTAGACAGTGGTAAAGGTTAGTTAAAGGGAGGAATAGCGGTCCGTAACAGTGTGGACTGGCTTTAGCTCTTCTCATTTCTAACCTTGTCTTGCTGAATAAATTTAATTTTACCACACACATTTCTGACTATCAGCCAATCAAATCATTTGATAGAATGTATTCATTCAAATTTGCAAGCTGAATGGCAAACAGTGTAGATCCTGATCAGATGGCCATCTGATCAGGATCTACACTGTTTGCAAAGACGAGGGTTATCCAGGTTCAGCAGGACAAGGGTTAATACTATTTGCATTTCTTTCTTTGCATTGTTATTTACTGATTTTGGTTATGGATCGGTTGCTTTTATACTATGCTATTTTAGGGTCAAGGTCACTCCTAACCATTGGTGAAGGTACCGGTATGTAAACAGTGCATGTTATCTGTGTACAGTTAAACTTCAATAGTTCAAATACCGAAGGGACATTGAATATTTGTTCAAGAAAGGGGTATTTATGAACTACCCAGTGTTAATCATGGAAACAGTCAAGAGGCGTAACGGGCATGCCCTAAGGATATCTTGACCTTCTTTAAAAAAGGAATATTGTGGGTACTCATTAGAATTGCCTCAGTGAGGCAATTCTAATGTGTACTCACAACATACCTTTTCAAGATAATATTGAAGTTTTACTGTAAATTTTGTTTGTCGTTCGTCGCCAGTGCATGCGTGTGTGCATTCGTGCATCCGTCAATAAAAGTTTTCTTCAAACGACGTCTCCTTCTAAACCACAGATTGGATTTTGACCAAACTTCACAGGAATGATCCTTAGTTGCACATCTAGGTCACAGGAGCTAAAAATAGATTTTTTAACTGAAAACTTTAGAAAATCTTCTTCTCAAGGCCCAGGTCTTTGATATTTGATATCTTTGATATTTAGTATGAAGCTTCATCTAGTGCACCTCTATCAAGATTGTTCAAATTATAGCCTTGGGGGCCAGAAATGGCCCCGCCCTGAGGACCTAAATGTTTTACATAGGCTTAAACAGGGAAAATCTTAAAAAATCTTCTTCTCTAGAACTGCAAGGCCCAGGTCTTTGATATTTGGTATGAAGCTTCACCTAGTGGACCTCTATCAGAATTGTTCAAATTATAACCTTGGGGCCAAAATGGCCTCGCCTCGGGGCCCACATGTTTTACATTTTATATAGGGAAAACCTTATAAAAATCTTGTCCTCTGAAATGGCAAGGCTCAGGTCTTTGATATTTGGTATGAAGCTTATTTCTGCTCTAAAACATAGACGGTTCTAACGAGTACCCACAATTTATGTTTTGAGCAGAAATAAGAAAAATATTGCAATTTTTCATCTTTTAATTTTTGTTTTTATCCGTGGTTTTTACACTGTATTTGTATAGGCATGTTTTCGTAATGTATATATATGAAGGCAGAAGAAAAAAAAAATCCATGCAAAGTATAATATATCTTATCAGAGCCTTCTAAAGTTAGCTTAACCCATTTACTACCAGAAACCTCAAAACACGTACCCTTGGAAACAGTGCAGGCCCAGATCAGATGCCGCACAACGCGGTGTCTGATCAAGGCCTCCACTGTTTGCTAAAAGTTCAGTTATTTTACAATTAAATTTTGATGAAAACAACCTGACATCCCTAAATTTTGAAATGGACTCCTGCTCTATATATAAGGAGGAAGATTCCATTTGGTACAAAAAGCGTAAATTTAATATGCTTTCATTCACATGAGATTCATGTTGACACTGCATGTGCAGTATTTCTGTGCAATTAGATACATGAGACTAGACTGCTATTGATTTTAGGAATGTCATTGGTTGAGATTAATTTTCATATGTACATTAACCCTTTTTGTACCAATGGCATCTTCCTCCTTATATATAGCACGAGTCCATTTCAAAATGTAGAGATGTCAGGTTGTGTTTTCTTCAAAATTGATTAGGAAAATGGCTGATCATTTTGCAAAGAGTGTAGGCCCTGATCAGACGCCGCATTCTGCGGCGTCTGGTCTGGGCCTGCACTGTTTGCCAGGGTACCTGTTTTGGGGTTTCTGGTACTAAATGGGTTAAAAGCCTTGTGGCATTTCAATAGATTTTGAAAAAATAGACTAGGCAAAATTATCTTTACCCTTCGGATGCCAATCACAACAACTGCCATCTGCTTTGTTATCTGTTGGTTGCTTCATAAGTCAATTGTTGTAAACAATGTAGACTCAGAGCAGTCTGATCTGGGTCCACACAAACCTGTGATACCTCCCGCATCAGGAGGGAGACTCCCTCATTTTGGTGCTAATTTTTGCCCAATTTATGCACCTTTACAGTATTGACGGGGATGTTAAACTTCAAATCAAACAAACAAACAAAGTAAAATTTTGGAGCCTCCCTCATTTGAACTGAGGATTTCCCGATATATCTTTTACATCTCCCTCATCACAATAGCAAGTCTCCCTCATACAGTTAAAAAACTTATCACAGGTATGTCTACAATGTTTGCCAGTATGCAAAAATATGTTTGAAAAGTTTGCACGAAGAGCCAGCAGATGACATGAACAGAAAACATTTTAGATGCAGTTTTTCTTGACATCTTAAGGGTTAATTTCAGAGCAGACACACAAGCAAAAATTAATGAGTAATAATAATAAGGGCCCTGCCCATTGGGGCTTTGAGAAATAGATCGGGCTGCATGATGCTTCTGTGCAGAGCTGAAACTAACCCCACATGAGTACTGGTAAACCTGTACTAAAGAGGGTCTAGGCCGGCCCGGGCAAAGTGGTGCGAGTCCGACAATCCCTATATATAAACCCTTTTGGTTTGTTCAGGTGGCAGGGCTTGAGATGTCATTTGATCTAAATGTCAGGTAAATTCCTACAAAATTGGAAGAAATGTCTCCAAAATGACCTAAATAGTGTTGACGGGGATGTAAAACCTCAATTCAAACAAAATTATAATAATAATAAAAATAAAAAAATAATAGTGAACTTTATTTTGAGAATGGTACATGTTTAACCATTATCCCGCTGTTCACGACAACCCTATCTTTGTAAACAGTGTAGATCTAGATCAGATCAGTTCTGAAGAAGCCATCCGATCAGGTTCTACACTGTTTGACATTTATTTTATGAGTTTGTAGGAATAATTTACTTACATCAAGTAATCTGATTGGTTCAAAATCAGAAATGGGTGTGGCTAAATTGAATATTCAGCAGGATAAGGGTTAATTTATCTTATGATACTGTTGTTAGGGTCCCCAAAGCGGAAACCATGTTAGTTAAACAGCAATGCTGTATTAAAATGAAAATGTATAGATTGTGTAGAAAATTAGTCATTTTTCTATATAATCTGTACATTTGTTAGATCCATCTATCAAAAACCATGTTATAATGAATAGTGTTATAAAGAGGTTAATGTTATTCAAAAAGAAAGAAGGAAAAGTGCCACTGCATAAATACTATACACAGACTAGCCCCCGCCGATAGGGGCTTAAAGAAATATATGGGCTGCATGATGCTTCCACGCAGAGCTGAATCCGGCCCGCATACTAGTACTGGTAAACCGCTTAGAGGATCTAAGCCTGTCCAGGAACGGCGGTGCGAGGCTGACCGTCCATGCTAATAAACTCTATTGGTTTCATTGGGCGACAGGGCTTGAGGTGTCATTTCATCTCAATGTCGGGTAAAAGTCCCACAAAATTGGAAGCAAAGTCTCCAAAATGACCTTTACAGTGTTGACGGGGACGTTAAACCTAAAATCAAACAAACTATACACAGTCTGGAAATTTTTAAAAAAGGTAGATAATGCAGTTTGATAAATATTTAAGAGGAAAAACAAGTAACCTCCCTCAGTCTTATGTGCATAATTACATAAGCTCTGTAAAAAGGACTACATGTAACAGGTCGACTGTGTGACTTTGTAGCTCAGTCGGTAGGGTGTTTGCACGTTATGCGAGAGGCCCTGGGTTCGAATCCCAGTTGAGCCTTGTTCTTTTTCCACTACTGTGACATTTGGTAGCCTATTTGGGTCCAGCACCGCGTTAAAACGTATGAAAGAGGATGAAAAATAAGTCTCGCAGCCAGACTGGATAGGACTTAGAGATTCGGGACGAGGGAGAAAATGTAACAGGTCGTAATATGAAGAAGTGCATTTAACTTTTTAGCTCACCTGTCACGTAGTGACGAGGTGAGCTTTTGGGATCACTTTTTAGCTCACCTGAGCACGAAGTGCTCAAGGTGAGCTTTTGTGATCAGTCTTTGTCCGTCGTCCATCGTCCGTGCGTGCGTGCGTCCGTCGTCAACTTTTGCTTTAAATGACTTCTTCTCCAAAACTGCAGGACAGATTTTGAAATAATTTCACAGGAATGTACCTTGGGTGACCCTCTACCAAAATTGCTCAAATCGTTCCGCTTGGGTGAACAAGATGGCCGCTAGAGCTAAAAATAGAAAAACCTTTAAACGACTTCTCCTCCTTAACCGGTGCATGGATTTTGAAATAATTTCACAGGAATGTTCCTTGGGTGACCCTCTACCAAAATTGCTCAAATCGTTCCGCTCGGGTGAACAAGATGGCCGCTAGAGCTAAAAATAGAAAAACATTTAAACGACTTCTCCTCCTTAACCAGTGCATGGATTTTGAAATAATTTCACAGGAATGTTCCTTGGCTGACCTTCTACCCAAATTGCTCAATTTGTTCCGCTCGGATGAACAAGATGGCCGCCAGAGCTAAAAATAGAAAAACCTTTAAACAACTTCTCCTCCTTCACCAATGCATGGATTTTTAAATAATTTCACAGGAAGGTTCCTTGGGTGACTCTCTACCAAAAGTGCTCAAACCGTTCCGCTCGGATGAACAAAATGGCCGCCAGAGCTAAAAATAGAAAAACCTTTAAATGACTTCTCCTCCTTCACCAGTGCATGGAGTTTGAAATAATTTCACAGGAACATTCCTTGGGTGACCCTCTACCAAAATTGCTCAAACCGTTAATTATGCTTGGATGAACAAGATGGCCACCAGAGCTAAAAATAGAAAAACCTTTAAATGACTTCTTCTCCCTAGCCAGTGGATGGGTTTCAAAATAATTTTACAGGAATGTTCCTTGGGTGACCCTCAACCAAAATTGCTCAAAATGTCCCGCTGGGATGAACAAGATGGCTGCCAGAGCTAAAAATAGAAAAATCTTTAAAAGTCTTCTCTTCCTTAACTATTGGATGGATTTTGAAATAACTGCACAAGAATGATCCTTGATGGACCCTCTACCAAAATTGTTCAAACTGCCCTGCTCGGATGAACAAGTTGGCCACCAGGGCTAAAAATAGGAAAAAAACTTTAAACGACTTCTGGCCCTTAACCAGTGGATGGATTTCGATATAATTTCACAGGAATGTTTCATGGGTGACCCTCTATTAAAATTGTTCAAACAATTCTGCTGGGATGAAAAAGGTGGCAGCTAAAGCTAATAATAGAAAAACTTTTAAATAACTTCTCCTGCTTAACCAGTGGATAGTGCATTTTTCATATTTTCAAAATGGCAACTTTTCTGATGAAAATCCATGATATTTTTCTTATCAATGCTCAAAACATAGATTGGTGCTCGTTAGAACAGCCTCATTGAGGCCATTCTAACAAATACCCACAACCTATGTCTTGGAGTAGAAATAGGAAAAATAATGTATACCCCCATAAACCCCAGTTTTCTCTATATGGAGTGGAGTTTAGGGGGTCTTCATTTCACATGATGTCACAGGAATATTCATTGGGTGACCCTCTTCCAAAATTGCTCAAACAGTTGTGCATGGATGAACAAGATGGCCAAAATTATAAAAAAAAAACTCATTGAGTCAACCAAAATTGCTCAAACCCTCTACTCTACCATATATTACCTACAATTTCATTTGTACAATATGGATCAGGTGAGCGATCCAGGGCCATCATGGCCCTCTTGTTGTCCGTCCTCTGTTGTGCGTGCGTGCATGTGTGTGTGCGTGCGTGCGTGTGTGCGTAAACTTTTTCTTCAAATGACATCTCCTCCTAAACCACTGATCGGATTTTTACCAAACTTCACAGGAATGATCCTTAGGTGGTCCCCTTTCAAAGTTGTTCAAATGGTTCCGGTCCATTGCCCATCTGGGTCACAGGAGCTAAAAATAGATTTTTAAAATGAAAACTTTAAAAATCTTCTTCTCTGAAACCAAAAGGCCCAGGTCTTTGATATTTGGTATGAAGCTTCATCTAGTGGACCTCTACCAAGATTGTTCAAATTATGGCCCTTGGGCCAGAAATGCCCCCGCCCGGGGGCCTTTGTGTATACATAGGCTTATATAGGGAAAATCTTTAAAAATCTTCTTCTCTGAAACCACAAGGCCCAGGTCTTTGATATTTGGTGTGAAGCTTCACCTAGTGTACCTCTATCAAGATTGTTCAAATTATAGCCCTAGGGCCAAAAATGCCCCCACCCCGAGGGCCTTTGGTTTTACATAGGCTTATTCAGGGAAAACCTTTAAAAATCTTCCTCTCTGAAACAGAACAGCCCAGGTCTTTGATAATTGGTATGAAGCTTCATCTAGTGGACCTCTACCACGATTGTTGAAATTATGGCCCTTGGGCCAGAAATACCCCTGCCCCGGGGGCCTTTGGGTTAACATAGGCTTATATAGGGAAAGTCTTTAAAAATCTTCTTCTCTGAAACCACAAGGCCCAGGTCTTTGATATTTGGTGTGAAGCTTCACCTAATGGACCTCTACCAAGATTGTTCTAATTATAGCCCTAGGCCAAAAATGCCCCCGCCCCGGGGGCCTTTGGTTTTACATAGGCTTATACAGGGAAAATCATTAAAAATCTTCTTCTCTGAAACCGCAAGGCTCAGATTTTTTATTTTTGGTGTGAAGCTTCATCTAGTGGACGTCTGCCAAGATTGTTCAAATTATAGCCCTGGGGCTAAAAATGCCCCTGCCCTGGGGGCCTTTGGTTTTACATAGGCTTATGTAGGGAAAATCTTTAAAATCTTCTACTCTGAAACCCCAAGGCCGAGGTCTTTGATATTTGGTGTGAAGCTTCACCGAGTGGACCTCTACCAAGATTGTTCAAATTATGGCCCTTGGGCCAGAAATGCCCCCGCCCCGGTAGCCTTTGTGTTTACATAGGCTTATATAGGGAAAATCTTTAAAAATCTTCTTCTCTGAAACCACAAGGCCCAGGTCTTTGATATTTGGTATGAAGCTTCATCTAGTGGACCTCTACCAGGATTGTTGAAATTATAGCCATGGGGCCAAAAATGCCCCTGGGCGGGGGCCTTTCGTTTTACATAGGCTTATACAGGGAAAATCTTTTAAAATCTTCTCTGAAACCGCAAGGCTCAGATCTTTGATATTTGTTGTGAAGCTTCATCTAGTGGACCTGTACCAAGATTGTTCAAATTATAGCCCTGGGGCCAAAAATACCCCCCATCCCCGGGACTCTTTGGTTTTTCATAGGCTTTTATATGGAAAGTATTTAAAAATCTTCATCTCTGAAACCACAAGGCTCAGGTCTTTGATATTTGGTATGAAGCTTCACCTAGTATAGCCCTTGGGCCAAAAATGTAATAGAGACACTGATTCTCAGGTGAGCAATTCAGGGCCCTCTGGGCCCTCTTGTTTTTACCTTGTAATCACCGTAGCCCCTTCAGTTTTGATCGGAACTTTCTGAAACTTATATATAAGATGGCTAATTATAAAACCTCAGATGAGTTCGAAAACCAGCCAAGTCTGCCCATGTATCATAGAGTAACGTCTCTTTGATTGCTGAAAATGTCAATTTTTGAACTTGTCATCACCGTAGCCCTTTCAGTTTTGATCGGATCTTTCTGAAATTTAAATGTAAGGTGGCTAGGGATAAAACCTCAGATGAGTTCCAATACCAGCCAAGTCTGCCCATTTATCATAGAGTTACCTCCCTTTGATTGCTGAAAATGCTGTTTCTTTACCTTGTCATCAACATAGTCCCTTCAGTTTTGATCGGATCTTTCTGAAACTTATAAGTATGGTGGCTGGGGATAAAATCTTGGATGAGTTCAAAAACCCGCCAAGTCGGCCCATTTTTAGCTCACCTGTCACGTAGTGACAAGGTGAGCTTTTGTGATCACTTTTTGTCCGTCGTCCGTGCGTGCGTGCGTCCGTAAACAATTTAAAATAAGTATATCTCTAATACCCCATGGTCAATCTTGATCAAATTTCATGAGAAGCATCATCAGGTAGGGGAAAAGGCTGCATAAGGTTTTTGGGCTGATCAGATTGGAATTCTGGTTGCCATGGCAACATATAGCTCCCATAGACTTACAATGGGAAAAAATTAAAATATCTTCTTCTCTGAAACCACAGGGCCCAGAGCTTAGATATTTAGCATGTATTAACGGCCAGTGGTCACCTACATAATTCCTGCCAATCATGCCCCTGTGGTCCAAATTGGCCACGCCCGGGGGCCCCTTCGCTCCGATAGACTCATAATGGAACAAAAAGCTTCAAAAATCTTCTTCTCAGAAACCACAGGGCCCAGAGCTTAGATATTTAGCATGTAGCAACAGCAAGTGGTCACCTACATAATTCCTGCCAATCATGCCCCTGGGGTCCAAACGGGCCACGCCCAGGGGCCCTTTAGCTCCTATAGACTCATAATGGAAAAAAGCTTCAAAAATCTTCTTCTCTGAAACCAAAGGGCCCAGAGCTGAGCTATTTGGCATGTAGCAACGGCAAGTGGTCACCTACATAATTCCTGCCAATCATGCCCCTGGACTCCAAATTGGCCACACCCCGGGGCCCCATAGCTCCCATAGACTCAAAATGGAACAAATAGCTTCAAAAATCTTCTCAGAAACCACAGGGCCCAGAGCTTAGATATTTAGCATGTAGCAACGGCAAGAAGTCACCTACATAATTCCTGCCAATCATGCCCCTGGGGTCCAAATGGGCCACACCCAGGGGCCCTTTAGCTCCTATAGACTCATAATGGAAAAAAGCTTCAAAAATCTTCTTCTCTGAAACCAAAGGACCCAGAGCTGAGATATTTGGCATGTAGCAACCGCAAGTGGTCATTTACATAATTCCTACCAATCATGCCCCACGGGTCCAAATTGGCCACACCACGGGGCCCCTTAGCTCCCATAGACTCATAATGGAAAAAAAGCTTCAAAAATCTTCTTCTCTGAAACCACAGTGCCCAGAGCTTAGATATTTAGCATGTAGCAACGGCCAGTGGTCACCTACATAATTCCTGCCAATCATGCCCCTGGGTTCCAAATTGGCCACGCCCCGGGGCCCCTTCGCTCCCATAGACTCATAATGGAACAAAAAGCTTCAAAAATCTTCTCGGAAACCACAGCGCCCAGAGCTTTGATATTAAGCATGTCGCAACGGCAAGTGGTCACCTACATAATTCCTGCCAATAATGCCCCTGGGGTCCAAACAGGCCACGCCCCGGGGCCCTTTAGCTCCTATAGACTCATAACGGAAAAAAGCTTCAAAAATCTTCTTCTCTGAAACCACAGGGCCCAGTGCTGAGGTATTTAGCATGTAGCAACGGCAGGTGGTCACCTACATAAATCATGCCCCTAGGGTCCAAATGGGCCACGCCCTGGGGCCCCTTAGCTCCCATAGACTCATAATGGAAAAAAAAGCTTCAAAAATCTTCTTCTCTGAAACCATAGGGCCCAGAGTTTAGATATTTAGCATGTAGCAACCGCAATTGGTGTCCTACATAATTCCTGCCAACCATGCCCCTGAGTTCTAAATGGGCCATGCCCCGGGGCCCCTTTGCTCCCATAGACTCATAATGGAAAAAGCTTAAAAAATCTTCTTCTCTGAAACCACAGCGCCCAGAGCTTAGATATTTAGCACATAGCAACGGCAAGTGGTCACCTACATAATTCCTGCCAATCATGCCCCTGGGGTCCAAAAGGGCCACACCCCGGGGCCCCTTAGCTCCTATAGACTCATAATGGAAAAAAAAAGCTTCAAAAATCTTCTTCTCTGAAACCACAGGGCCCAGAGCTTAGATATTTAGCATGTAGCAACGGCAAGTGGTCACCTACATAATTCCTGCCAATCATGCCTATGGGGTCCAAACGTTCACGTCCCGGGGCCCTTTAGCTCCTATAGACTCATAACGGAAAAAAGCTTCAAAAATCTTCTTCTCTGAAACCACAGGGCCCAGTGCTGAGGTATTTAGCATGTAGCAACGGCAGGTGGTCACCTACATAAATCATGCCCCTAGGGTCCAAATGGGCCACGCCCTGGGGCCCCTTAGCTCCCATAGACTCATAATGGAAAAAAAAAGCTTCAAAAATCTTCTTCTCTGAAACCATAGGGCCCAGAGTTTAGATATTTAGCATGTAGCAACCGCAATTGGTGTCCTACATAATTCCTGCCAACCATGCCCCTGAGTTCTAAATGGGCCATGCCCCGGGGCCCCTTTGCTCCCATAGACTCATAATGGAAAAAGCTTAAAAAATCTTCTTCTCTGAAACCACAGCGCCCAGAGCTTAGATATTTAGCACATAGCAACGGCAAGTGGTCACCTACATAATTCCTGCCAATCATGCCCCTGGGGTCCAAAAGGGCCACACCCCGGGGCCCCTTAGCTCCTATAGACTCATAATGGAAAAAAAAAGCTTCAAAAATCTTCTTCTCTGAAACCACAGGGCCCAGAGCTTAGATATTTAGCATGTAGCAACGGCAAGTGGTCACCTACATAATTCCTGCCAATCATGCCTATGGGGTCCAAACGTTCACGTCCCGGGGCCCTTTAGCTCCTATAGACTCATAATGGAAACAAGCTTAAAAAAATCTTCTTCTCTGAAACCACAGGGCCCAGAGCTGAGGTATTTGGCATGTAGCAACGGCAAGTGGTCACCTACATAAATCCTGCCAATCATGCCCCTAGGGTCCAAATTGGCCACCCCCCGGGGCCCCTTAGCTCACATAGACTCATAATGCGAAAAAGAAAAGCTTCAAAAATCTTCTTCTCTGAAACCACAGGGCCCAGAGTTTAGATATGTAGCATGTAGCAACGTAAATTGGTAACCTACATAATTCCTGCAAATCATGCCCCTGGGTTCCAAATGGGTCACGCGCCAGGACCCCTTTGCTCCCATAGACTCATAATGGAAAAAAGCTTCAAAAATCTTCTCACATAGACTCATAATGCGAAAAAGAGAGTTTCAAAAATCTTCTTCTCTGAAACCACAGGGCCCAGAATTAAGATATGTAGCATGTAGCAACGGCAAGTGGTCACCTACATAATTCCTGCCAATCATGCCCCTGGGGTCCAAAAGGGCCACGCCCTGGGGCCCCTTAGCTCCTATAGACTCATAATGGAAAAAAAACTACAAAAATCTTCTTCTCTGAAACCACAGCGCCCAGAGCTTAGATATTTAGCATGTAGCAATGGCAAGTGGTCACCTACATAAATCCTGCCAATCATGCCCCTGGAGTCCAAATGGGCCATGCCCCGGGGCCCCTTAGCTCCCATAGACTCATAATGGAAAAAAAAAGCTTCAAAAATCTTCTTCTCTGAATCCACAGGGCCCAGAGCTTAGATATTTACCATGTAGCAATGACAAGTGGTCACCTACATAATTCCTGCCAATCATGCCCCTGGGGTCCAAATTGGTCACACCCTGGGACCCCCTTAGCTCCCATAGACTCCTAATGGAAAAAAGCTTCAAAAATCTTCTTCTCAGAAACTGTGAAGCACAGAACTTAGATATTTAGTATCTAGCAACATAAAATAGCCAGCTACATAAATCCTGCTAACCCTGCCCCTGGGGTCAAAATTGGCCACGCCCGAGCTCATCACCTCCAATAGACTTATAATGGAAAAAAACTTAAAAAAATCTTCTTCTATGAAACCATAAGGCCCAGAGCTTAGATTTTTAGTATGTAGCAACGTCAAGTGGCCACCTACATAAATCCTGCCAGTTATGCCCCTGGGATCCAAATTGGCCCCACCCCAGGGTTCTTTAGCTTCCATAGA
This sequence comes from Lucinisca nassula, assembly GCA_963580285.1. Classification (NCBI taxonomy): domain Eukaryota; kingdom Metazoa; phylum Mollusca; class Bivalvia; order Lucinida; family Lucinidae; genus Lucinisca; species Lucinisca nassula. The sequence continues at coordinate 141,160,188 of OY757018.1, read as the reverse complement.
CTTACAATTGGAGAAACTTCAAAATCTTCTTCTCTGAAACCACAGGACCCTTATAATAAAAAAAAACAAACAAAAGAAAATAACAACTTAAAATGGGGAAAAAAATCTTCAAAAATCATGTAGCAATGTCGAGTGGTCGCCTACATGAATCCTGCCAATCATGCCCCTGGGGTCCAACTCCTGTGGCCCCTTAACTCCAACAAACTTTTAATGGAAAGAAGCTTCAAACAACTTCTTTAAAACCATGAAGTACAGACCTTAGATATTTAGTATATAGCAACACAAAATGGTTGCCTACATAAATCCTGCTAACCGTGCCCATTGGGTCAAAATTGGCCAAGCCCCAGGGCTCATTAGCTTCTCTAGACTTATACTGGAAAAAACTTCAAAAAAAAACTTTTTCTCCAAAACCATAAGGCACAGATTTTGTTTGATTTGAGGTTTCACATCCCCGACAACACTGTATAGGTCATTTTGGAGATGTCTCTTCCAATTTTGTGGGACTTTTACCAGACATTGAGATTGAATTACATCTCAAGCCCTGTCGCCCAATGAAACCAGTAGGGTTTATAAGCATGGACACCGCTTTGCCTGAGCTTAGATATTTAGTATGTAGCAATGTCAAGTGGTCTCCTACACTAATGATTTTCTGGTACACAGGTGAGCGATATAGGGCCATTGGGCCCTCTTGTTTGATTTTCTTTTTTGAGTCACAGCCCTTTTGGACTTTGAATTTCTATTTTTAAAACATTTTCCTGCAACTCCTGCACCTTTTATCGAATAAAGAAATTGTGGAAGTAACTTGCTAGTAATATATTTCATACCTGTGATACCTCCCTCATCAGGAGGGAGACTCCCTCATTTTGATGCTAATTTTTGCCCAATTTATGCTAAATTTAGTAATATTTTAGAGTCTTCCTCATTTGAACTGAGAATTTCCCTATATTCTTTACATCTCCCTCATCACAATGGCAAATCTCCCTCTTACAGTTAAAAAAATTATCACAGGTATGATGTTTTTTTTTCATGCTCAACTGACTTGAGCATAAAATTTTACTGTTGGCATTTTAAATTTAACAATGTTCTTGTTGATATTAGCAGACTATTTGCCTCATTTGTTTGTAGTTTAATAATTATGAGCATTTCAAATTTCATGCTCCAGTCAGTTGAGCCTGAAACTTGCTCAAGTGAGTTGAGCATGAAAAAAGTTTTATAACTTTGGGGCCATGATTCTTGATCTTCATTTTGTTTGTGTGTTCTATGTTTCCAAAGACAACCTTAACAGCATTATTTCTTGCTATGGTATGAAGATGTCAATTTTTATTCCGTCATTTATTTAAACTTCCGCAAATTTTGTATTCCTCATCAAGTCTTATGTTTTTGTTTTGCATGTTTCAATGTCTTTTTCGTGCTCACAATGAGCTATTTTGATCCATAAATGTCTGTTGTGTACTGTGCAGCAACAACTCCTAAACCCTTGGACCCAAAGTTTACTGAACTGTTGCCTGGATGATTCTTAACAGAATAGGTAAAAACTTCATGCTTGACTGAACAAGATGCCACCAGGACTAATCCATTACGATAACACGTCCTTGTGACATAGTGCATTCTTCCATATCTCAAAAACGGTTATTTTTCTAATGAATGATATTTTTCTTATTTATCCACCAAACATAGGTTCTAACGAGTACCCACACCAAATGTCTTGGAGCAGAAATAGGAAAAATAATGTCTACCCCTCTAAACTTAAGTTTTCTCTATAAAAAGTGGGGCTTATAGGGGTGTTCAGTACAAGGACTTGTTAATATGATGCTTTAACCCTTGTTCTGCTGAATATTTAAATATGCCACACTCACTTCTGAATATCAACCAATCCGATTACTTGATGCAAATTATTGCAACAAATTCATAAACTGAATGACACAATGAAGATCCTGATCAGATGGCTTCTTCAGAAGCCATCTGATCTGGATCTACATTGTTTGAAAGATGACACATATCCGGGCTCAGCAGGACAAGGGCTAAATGTCAACTTCTTTACTTTAGATCCAATTTCATTCAATCTTCATAGGAAGGTTGCTTCATTGACCCTCTTCAGTGAACAAGATGGCCATCAGTCTGAGGCTTTTTTAAGACTACAACTCCTCCTTTATCCTTGGATTAATTCATTCAAACTCTACAGGAATGTTGCCTTAGGTTGGCTGTCTAACAACATTGTCAAAACGGATCCACTCCTATCCAACAACATTGTCAAAACAGATCCACTCCTATGATTAAGATGGCTGCCAGACCTAAGAATTAGAAAAATCTTTCAAAGCCAATTGCTCCTAAACCCTTGGTTCAGTTTCAGTTAAACTCCACAAGATTGTGGCCTTGTGGATCTTCTACCAAAAATAGCTGAATAGTTATGCTCCATGGAGCAAGATGGCTGTCATTGCTAAAAATCTGGAAATCTATTAAGTCAGTGAGACAGATCACATCCAAAATCTTCAACACCTTCTTGAGCTCAGGTGAGCAATCCAGGGCCATATTGGCCCTCTTGTTCCAATTAGCAAGAAATTACTACCAGCTATCAAAAGTTATATTAATCAAAGTACTGAGAGTACTGTTGGGCCGAGAGTTTGAGTGTAGGCTGGGAAACTAGTCTTGGACTGAGATTTAATCTGTTTCGTTCCACCCGTATTCCAGTGTTTAAGCAAAAAGTGTAGACCCTGATCAGATGCCCTATTCTGTGGCATCTGATCTGGGTCTACACTGTTTGTTAAGCTCATCCCATTATTCCAGTCCAGATTCTATAGATAACCCTCTTGCTTAACACTCTGGCCAAATAACGTGGCTATTTTCTATAAATAGCCATTATCTTGATTCCCTATAAATCAGTGATAGTCACATGGACTTTAACACTGAAGAGCTACTTGTGCTTTATAACTTTGGGTTGATTGATAAACAATCAACCCCAAAACTGGTTATCATATGCATGTACATTCTACACAGTATCCAGACCCTATAAGATGTATCCGGTGTGCAACTGTACCCCTAACTACCAGACTACATTGTGATTAACGAAAAAATGAGTTAGGGGTACAGTATATAACCTGTCAGTGTGCATTGCTTTTAAACTATTTTTGGCTTAGTTTTAGAGATCTGATGAAAATCCTCTGACTAGCGGGCAGTGTTATTAATCTACAGTCTGGTGATTTAAAACACAGAACAATAATCAGGTTTTGAGCAACTAAAATTTTGATGTAAAAGGTTCTGTGAAATACAAAAATAATGTCATGAAAATGAGTTTATCGCTGCGCAAAGCAAAACAGTCACAAAAACAATGATGATTTCCGACTACTGGTCACACATGAGTGTTTGCATTCGTTGTTTACACACCAGATACATCTGATAATGGGTACAGTGGGTCCAGATACCGTGTGCTATGTAATATTTTATTTATTACTGTAAAATTCCTATATTAAGACCATTTTTGGAACTGTTCAAAAGTGGTCTTTAAGACCACTTTTGAACAGTCCCAAAGGTGGTCTCTGACCAGAGGACACTGTATGCAGAAAACACAAAGAAAGAATAACTGCAACCCACTGTATAAGTATTTTATAGCAGAGTCTTAATTTTAAGTGGTCTTAATAGAGAAATTTTATTGTACTTGTATATGTTATTTCTTACTTGTTTCTGTCAATTACAGACTGTATCAGTAATGGTACCAGAAACAGATGAAGAAACTAATATATTTACTGAGACTAGTCTAGTTCAGGCAGAGTGTGGCCTTGAGAGTTCAGAGGAGGAGGAGAATGACAATGTAACCAGTCTACTGAAAGATACAGAAACTGCTGTTGTGAAGGAACAAGTCAGGAAACGATTGTCAACTGTGTCTGAAGAAAGTAACTCACAAATGACAGTTTCTGAAGAAAAGGGCTCACTTGTTTGAGATAAAATGGAGCCACCTCACAAAGAAAACTTGTTTTATTGCATGGACAGCCAGAGAAGGCTTAGATCAGCCTGAACTTCTCTGCAGTCTGATATGAGCCTTCAACAACTCCATAACGTTTCAGTTCCCATGCTGTCAGCAAAGAATGTTGGACAAACATGGTGTTGACTTTCACCAACGATTTTGTGTTGGAAGGGAGTGTACCCTATTCTGTTTTTAAGATAAACAACAGCTCCAAACAGGCTCTTCAGAGACAAAGGATTCTGAACTGTTTGTCATTCATGTTGTTGTGTGTGTACTGGTAATCAGACTGGTTAAAGGTGCATTATTGAGCTATCTGGAAAAAATGCTTCCAAAAATAAAATACATATAGCCGGTATTTTTCTTTAAAACAATACAAATGAATGCATTTTATGCAAAAATGCGAACAATTATGAAGACAGGTAAACGAGTTTGAGAGGGATTCCCTAACTAGGTTTCGAACACTAGTTAGATCTATTTTTAGTTTGTGACAAAAATAGAATCCCCATTTATGACGTTATGCGACGTTCATTTTTGGCCTTGTTTGCTTAGGCCATGCCTGAATCGGAAAAAATATGACACTGAATACCATGCCATAAGTAACGACACTCAAGAGACGATACTGTCGCCATGTATGTGTAAAGTGACAGATTTATTTTTAGAACAGAAATTCCGAACACATGTTCAGAGCGAAGGGTAAGCACGAATGAAAACGACCATTTTCACAAAGTTCTGAAGCTGTTTTTGGCTCCAAAAGTGTACACATGACAAAGGGGTATGCTTTGAAGATAAAAACCAGAAAAAAAGATTTGAGACCCGGTAGCTCAATAATGCACCTTTAATAGTCAGCAGTGACTGGCAAAATTAATTTATTTATCTCGCAGGACTAGTACCGGTGTACATGATAGGTTATTGATTCTGATTCAGAAGAAGAATGGTGTTGATTAGCTGTACAAAATGCTTTCAAGAGATACCTCAATCACAGAGCTAAATGGGGTTTAAATGAACCCCTTTTTGAGTGTTCATGTATTTAATGGTTCACTTGCAGAAATGATGAACAGCTAAAAAAAGGTGAACTCCCCGATATGAAAATCCTGGAAGAGCCCATTTCTTGGGTTTAATGTTCTCTATCCATGTGTCTATCTAGTCCTTATGAAAAATGCAATTTATAGTCGAGTGTGAACACATTTTGATCTGGATAAACTTTGTCCTGAGTGTGAACAAAGTTTGGTCTGGATTAACTTTGTCCCGAGTGTGAACACAGTTTGGTCTGGATTAACTTTGTCCTGAGTGTGAACACAGTTTGCTCTGGATAAACTGATCTGAATTATATCTCCAGTGTGAACGTCACACAAATTATTATGTTACTTTGTGTTTTGTGGTTTGAGATTTTTTATACAATGTACAGTGTTATATATTTTTCTTTTCTTTTATCTATGAAAGCCATTTTGTTGCCATATATTTATTACTTTATACTTCATTCTTTTTTCTGCATTTTGCCTATACACAGCTTGTCTATTTTCTTCAATTCTTTATGCCCAGTCATCATTTCCATAATTCTGGATAAGAAGGAGCAATGAGATAAATGAGAGATAATTTTCTTTATTTCTTATTTGAATATTGTCTGTATCAATCTTTATTAGATACTATACACCCATTAACCCATTGTATACTGGTGGACTCTTCCATTGCTTTATGTTGGACAAGCCCATTTGTCATAGCAGGGATGGTAGGCATATGTTTTAATTTCTATTCTATTTTTGACGGAAAATTCTGTTAGCAAATACTGCAGGCCCTGATCAGATGCCGCTTTCTGCGGCGTCTGATCTAAGCCTACACTGTTTGCCAAGGTACTCCTTTAAGGGTTTCCCGCATGCAATGGGTTAAGCGTTGAATGCCTTTACACAAAACATCCATCCATTCATTTTGTAAGAACCATATGTTGTTGGTACATGTTAGAATTGCCTCATTGCGGCAATTCTAACAAGTACCCACAACATATGGGTAACGGGAGAGAATTATCTCAAAATGATCCTAATTACTTCCCTTTATCTGGAGTTTTTGCTGTGTTGTTTACACAGTGATGGATTTTCCTCGGAATTCCTTTTTTCATTAACCTTGAAAATGCCAATTACAACAATTGCCGTCTGCTTTGTCATCTGCTGGTTGCTTTAAAAGATGTTGAAGCAAATTAGTTCAGACCCGATCTGGGTCCATACTGTTTGCCATTATGCAAAAACATGTTCGAGAAGTTTGCAAGATGATGCAGCAGAAGCCATAAACTGACAACATTTTCAGATGCAGTTTTTCTTGGCTTCTGAAGGATTAATGGGCACGTTTGTTTGATGCCTGATCAACCCATAAAATGCCAATCACAACAATTGACGTCTGCTTTGTTGTCTGCTGGTTACTTTAAAAGTTATTTTTGCAAACAGTGTGGACCAAGATCAGACTGCTCCTCTAGGAGCAGTCTGATCAGTGTCCACACTGTTTGCCTGTAGGCAAAAATATTTTTAAAAAGTTAGCAAAAATATTCAGAAATTGTCTTGGTGTCTTAAGGGTTAAATTATTTCCAGTTTTGTTTTCTTTTTTCTAAATCTTTTTCAGCTTAAAAAAATCTTATAAATTCTTCTATTTTATGCTATCTATCTATCTTCTTATACTGAGTCGGTCATATCTGCTCATTACCTCAGTTGATTGGGTGGCTAAATTTAGAATTTAGCTGAAAAAAAAAAAAAAGAGAGGCACTGGATGCGTCCTTAAAACTATTTACAATCTGCATAACAGAGGTATCCTAAAACGCATACCTCTGAGTCCCAATCTTACACTGTGCGGGCTTTGAACTCTTCTGCGGACTTGGCATTCACCGCAGAGGAGGGAAGACTATTCCATTGGGGAATAGTTCTAGGGAAAAACGAGTTCTTCAGGGCATCACTTTAGGACTGGTATCTACGATATTGTGAGTCGTTTACTTTTGATGCCCTTGTTTGGGTCGACAGTGTTACAGGGGTCAAGTACCTATCTTTATCAATGCCTTAGCATTTATTTTATAGGGTGTTAACAAAGGGGTAATTTTCAAAAATTTATCAGGCATATTAATGATAAAAGCCCTTAGTAATCCTTTGACATATGACCACTATAGATTATTAACCCTTTCCCCCTACTCAGACACGTGGTTTTACGTGTCTGCACCCCCCCACCCCCATTTTTAAGCCCCAGAAGCACCTAGAATCTGGATTTCTACCCCTGGGTAGTTTTGTTTGCTTTAGGATTTGTTGGGCAAAACAGTGACCTGTTTTTTCGCTGATAAAACATGCTGCAAACAGTGAAAATGGCCAGTGCCAAACACCTTAATTGTTGCCTTGACACGTGTGTGAAGATTAAAATGTAGTAAAAAATTCATGTGAAAACACACTTTTCGCCAACTTTGAGATGCCCCCTCTTTACCATGACAACAGTAATCCAGTCATGAAAGGTTGCATTTGAAAGGCTACTGCCCAATGAACATTCATACCGAGTTTGGTGTAAAACAGACCATCCATTATGAAACAATTGCTAGTTGAAGTTGCTGTCCCTGAGTGGTAAAGGGTTAAGGGAAGATAATGACTGTTGACTGCAGTTGTCTCCCATATTGATGAAGAACATATCGATGATGCTTAACATTGTTGTTGTTAAGCATCATCACAGATAAACAAACATTTTGACTGCTCCGTGAAACTCTTGACTGACATCACTTCATGACATCAGCTGGTTCTGCATATGTTGAACACTTGAACATTTTTGTGCCACAACTTTCATACACCTAACTTTAATAAATAAATACATCAAATGATCTAACAGGCATCCATGGCTTAGTGGGTAAGAGCGCTGACTCTTGATCATTAGGCCTCTCACCATTGTGGTTAGAGCCTGGCTCAGGTCACGTGAGAGCTGGCCTCGGTAGCTCAGTCGGATGCACGTATGACAGGTGATTAGGAGGACATGGGTTTGATACCCGCCGGGGTTGGCAACATTCTTTTGGTGAGATTGATCATGAAATCTTTTCTACCGTCATTCTCTCCCTTCCGCTGATTCAAGAAGGGCAGTTGTCAGTTTCTGGCGAAAGAATGGGTACTGTACTGGTTAACTGCTTACATGGAGCGCTGTGGTGCAGTGGAGATCGAGAGGTAGCTGTTTCGATCCTCACAAGCGACACCTGTTGTTTCTTTGAGCAAGAAACTTTATCCACATTGCTTAGTACTGGTTCCTACCCAGGAAAAGAGGGCCACATGGAAGATTAGTACTAGTACTAAGTACTAAATGTGTTACCCTCTATAAATAGGGTCAGTTATTATTTTTATTATTATTGTAATAAGCCTGCTCAGGAAAAGTGTGGATAGGTAAACTGACCGGCTCAAACATGACCTAAATAGTGTTGACTGGGCCATTAAACTCCAATACAAACAAACCGGTCACGTGAGTTGCCAAGTTCTGCAACGGAAGATCAGGCTGTTTTTCTCCAGGTACTCCAGTTTACGCCCACCTCGGATTAAGTGAAATAACCTTGAAAGGGCCAAAAGGGCCATAACACCATAATAATAATAATATATAAAAACATCAAATTATCTGTAAATAAAATGTACGAGGTCTGTTCAGAAAGTAGTGAGACTGTTTCCATATTTCCAAGATGAATTTTCACATTACGATAACACACCCATGCAACATAGTGCATTTTTTCACATCTCCAAAATGGCTACTTTTCTGATGAAAGTCCATGATATTTTTAGCTCACCTGTCACGTAGTGACAAGGTGAGCTTTTGGGATCACTTTTCGTCTGTCGTGCATCCGTCCGTAAACTTTTTCTTCAAACGACATCTTCTCCAAAACCACTGATCAGATTTTAACCAAACTTCACAGGAATGATCCTTAGGTGGTCCCCTTTCAAAGTTGTTCAAATGGTTCCGGTCTGTTGCACATATAGGTCACAGGAGCCAAAAATAGATTTTTGTTATCGAAAACTTAAAAAATCTTCTTCTCTGAAACCGCAAAGCCCAGGACATTGATATTTGGTATGAAGCTTCATCTAGTGGACCCCTACCAAGATTGTTCAAATTATTGTGCTGGGGCGGAAAATGCCCCCGCCCCGTGGCCCTTTGGTTTTACATGGGCTTATATAGGGAAAATCTTTAAAAATCTTCTTCTCTGAAACCGCAAGGTCCAGGTCTTTGATATTTGGTATGAAGCTTCATCTAGTGGACCCCTACCAAGATTGTTCAAATTATTGTGCTGGGGCCGAAAATGCCCCCGCAACGGGGCCCTTTGATTTTACATGGGCTTATATAGGGAAAATCTTTAAAAATCTTCTTCTCTGAAACCGCAAGGACCAGGTCTTTGATATTTGGTATGAAGCTTTATCTAGTGGACCCCTACCAAGATTGTTCAAATTATATTGCTGGAGCTAAAAATGCCCCCGCACCAGGGCCCTTTGGTTTTACATGGGCTTATATAGGGAAAATCTTTAAAAATCTTCTTCTCTGAAACCGCAAGGCCCAGGACATTGATATTTGGCATGAAGCTTCATCTAGTGGACCCCTACCAAGATTGTTCAAATTATTGTGCTGGGGCCGAAAATGCCCCCGCACTGGGGCCCTTACGTTTTAGTTTAAACATATTTATTTCATAAAGGTAGTGAATAATATGCATCCAAATGTAACACAAGCAATAATAGGATTAGAACGAAAGCACAAGTACTTATATAGTTCTTCTCCTGACATGTGTAAAATGTAAACAATTGGTGGAAACTTGTCAGAATATTAATTGACATGTTATATCGTAACGTTTCTGTCTATGACAATATATATTTATTAAATAAATAAGCAACTGAATAAGTAACTGAATAAATAAATAAATAAATAAATAGATAAATAAATAACCTTAGTTGTTGGAACAAGAAGATAATATATGTATATAGGTTAATTAACAATAATAAGAAATACAACAGGCAAATGGGAGAGGGAGAGCGCACCCGCAGAGCATACCTACACAGACTTATACCATTAATTACGTTTTATAGGGAAAATTTTTAAAAATCTTCTTCTCTGAAACCGCAAGGCCCAGGACATTGACATTTGGTATGAAGCTTCATCTAGTGGACCCCTACCAAGATTGTTCAAATTATAGTGCTGGAGCTAAAAATGCCCCTGCACCGGGGCCCTTTGGTTTTACATGGGCTTATATAGGGAAAATCTTTAAAAATCTTCTTCTCTGAAACCACAAGGCCCAGGTCTTTGATATTTGGTATGAAGCTTCATCTAGTGGACCCCTACCAAGATTGTTCAAATTATAGTGCTGGGGCCAAAAATGCCCCCGCCCGGGGGCCCTTTTGTTTTACATGGGGTTATATAGGGAAAATCTTTAAAAATCTTCTTCTCTGAAACTGCAAGGCCCAGGTCTTTGCTATTTGGTATGAAACTTCATCTAGTGGACCCCTACCAAGATTGTTCAAATTATAGTGCTGGGGCCAAAAATGCCCCCGCCCCAGGCATAGGCTTATATAGGAAAAATCTTTAAAAATCTTCTTTTCTGAAACTGCAAGGACCAGGTCTTTGATATTTGATATGAAGCTCCATCTTGTGGACCTCTACCAAGATTGTTCAAATTATAGCCCTGGGGCCAAAAATGCCCCCGCTCTGGGGCCCTTTGGTTTTACATAGACTTATACAGTATAGCTCCAATATATCGCGTTCCGATATTTCGCGATGTCCAATCTATCGCGTTCATGCCGTGGATCCCGTTTTTTTTTTTTTCCCTTAAAAATTCATAATTAAAAAAAATAGAGTTTTAAGTTGCTAAAATTTATTTAAAACCAGGTTAAACCAGGCCCCAACAGCGTTTGACTTTTCCCGGCCAGCGTCTGCTATTCGGCACCAAAACATAACCATTCACGAGATCGCAGAAAAGTCTGTTTTTATGATCCAAACATCTACCGTTAGATGTAGCTAATTGTCTGAGGAGGGATTAAATCATTTTCACATTGATTGTGGATTAAATTTTATGATTGGAAGATAAACGCCAATTAGAGACATAACTTGACCATATTTTCACACCTTATCGACACGCACCGCAGGGTGGCAATTATATGACAGGGATTAACAATAGTGTCATACCTGAACCGTAATAAATACACAGATGGTTTGTCTCTCAATTGACAGTGCAGCAATTATTGCTATTTACTTACTGGTCTAGTTTTACCTTTTTTAAGGACTCAAAAAGACTGACAGTTGTAGACGATTTATTTTACACTTGCCCGCAATCAAAAAACAATAAAATGATAGTTCTGTTGTTGTATAGTTTTTCCGCCCGTGGTAGACGTTAAATAATTTTTTTCCAACCGCTACTTTTAATGATTCTGAGATCTGGCAAGCCAGGGGAAACAACTAGAATTGCTTTAGCGCTTAGCGCTTATGGTAGTTGCGCCCCTTGGCCGTCACCTGTTAAAGATAACCAGGGGAACCCGCAAATCCAAAATGGCGTCCTGCTTTGACATTTTAGCAATCACATGTTTTCAGATGCAGATTTTCAGCTGTTCTCGAATGTAAGTTAATTGGTAGACACAGTCCCCTTTGTTTGTTCTGTCACTGAGTATTTCTGAACCTACTTTAATGGTGAAATACGGCCGATAGCATTACTGACAGCCATTAGTGTGGATTGATAAATGGTTCTCACCAAACTATCACCGCGACTTGTAGTGGCATCTCGGCAAACTACCGTGACTTATATCGCGCTCCGACCACATCGCGGTTTTCGGGCTATGGCCCCCAACTACCGCGATATATTGGAGCTATACTGTATAGGGAAAATCTTCTTCTCTGAAACCACAAGGCTTAGGTCTTTGATATTTGTTATGAAGCTTCAGCTAGTGGACCTCTACCAAGATTGTTCAAATTATAGCCCTGAAACCAAAAATGCCCCCGCCATGTGGCCCTTTGGTTTTACATAGACTTATATAGGGAAAATCTTAAAAAATCTTCTTCTCTGAAACCACAAGGCTTAGGTCTTTGATATTTGTTATGAAGCTTCAGCTAGTGGACCTCTACCAAGATTGTTCAAATTATAGCCCTGGGGCCAAAAATGCCCCGGCTTCGGGCCCTTTGGTTTTACATAGACTTATTTAGGAAAAATCTTGTTTTACATAGACTTCTTTATGCAGGGTAAAATCTTTAAAATCTTCTCTGAAACCACAAAGCCTAGGTCTTCATATTCGATATAAAGCTTCATCATGTGGACCTCTACCAAGATTGTTCAAATTATAGCCCTGGGGCCAAAATTGACCCCGCCCGGGGCCCACTTATTATACCCCTGGCATACGCAGTATGCCATGGGGGTATATAGTTTTCGTATTTTCTGTGTGTGTGTGTTTGTGTGTGTGTGTGTGTCTGTTAACATTTTCGTGTCCGCTCCATAACTTTTGAACCGCTTGACATATTTTCATGAAACTTCACATAAATGTTAAACACCATGAGGCGACGTGCAGAACACATGAACAGTAACTCTTGCTTTTCTACTTTTAGAGTTATTGCCCTTTGTATGTTTTAACTTGCATTTTCGTGTCCGCTCCATAACTTTTCAACCTCTTGATATATTTTCATGAAACTTCACATAAATGTTAAACACCATGAGACGACGTGCAGAACACATGAACCGTAACTCTTGCTTTTCTATTTTCAGAGTTATTGCCCTTTGTATGTTTTAACTTGCATTTTCATGTCCGCTCCATAACTTTTCAACCGCTTGATATATTTTCATGAAACTGCACATAAATGTTAAACACCATGAGACGATGTGCAGAACATATGAACCGTAACTCTTGCTTTTCTTCTTTCAGAGTTATTGCCCTTTGTATGTTTTAACTTGCATTTTCGTGTCCGCTCCATAACTTTTCAACCGCTTGATATATTTTCATGAAACTTCACATAAATGTTAAACACCATGAGATGACGTGCAGAACACATCAACCGTAAGTCTTGCTTTCCTACTTTCAGAGTTATTGCCCTTTGAATGTTATAACTTGCATTTTCGTGTCCGCTCCATAACTTTTAAACCGCTTGACATATTTTCATGAAACTTCACATAAATGTTAAACACTATGAGACGACGTGCAGAACACATGAACCGTAACTCTTGCTTTCCTACTTTTAGAGTTATTGCCCTTTGAATATTACGGGTTTTACCATACACTTGTGTCCGCTCTGTAACTTTAAAACCGTTTGAGATAATTTCATGAAACTTCAAACAAATGTAAAGCAAGATAATAGGATGGGCAGAACACAAGAACCATAACTCTTGTTTGCATACATTACAAATTATTTCCCTTTGAAGATTGTAAATTATGTGTCTGCTAACATCTTCGTGTCTTCTCCATTACTTTTAAACAGCTTGACATATTTTCATGAAACTCCACACGCATGTTGAACACCATGAGACGACGTGCAGAACACATGAACCATAACTCTTGCTTTCCTACTTTCAGAGTTATTGCCCTTTGAATCTTGAAAATGGCCATTCTATGGAATATGGCCTTTATATGCAAAGAAGCTTTTGACATTGCTATTTTCAGCTGAGGTGATGGCACTGGCTGGGGGTATACGTGCCCCACTTGGCACTTTTGTCTAGTTATACATTGGATCAGGTGAGCGAACCAGGGCCCTCTGGGCCCTCTTGTTCTTATTTTTACCGCAAACATAGGTTATGGGGCTCATTAGAACCACCTTCACCTCTTTGAGGTGTTTCTAACGAGTACCAACAACCTATATTTTGGAGCTGAAATAAGAAAAATAATATATATCCCAGTAAACCCTAGTTTTCCCTATATAAAGTGTGGTTTAGGGAGACGTTCAAGTCACAGACTTGTTCACGTGATGGATTGTAACAAATTTTTTTGTATTTGAGAAGCTTAACCTTTATTGTGCTGAACACAGCAATGGCTACCTTATAAAAGCAGTGTAGCTCCTGATCAGATGGCTTCTTATACAGTTGCATTCACTGGCACAGTCAGAGTGATTAACAGTCAGGTGGATTATGTTGTTAGTTTTCATTCCTTATATCTTTAACCCCTGTCAGGGCCACCAGGGCCGCGTTTTCATGGCGTCCAAGAAAAATGCAGAACCCCGAGGTGCGCGCAGTACGATCGCAAACATCGCCGTAGCAATGCAGTGGCATCGCCAGTAGGGGCGTTGGGATCGCATAGAACGCCAAGCGACAGCGCTAATTTTGAGCAAGCTCAAAACAAATGCCCTCGCTCAGTGTTCTGATAAGAGCGCAGTGAGGTCGCCGTAAGGTTGCCATAGCAGCACAGTAAGGTCTCCTACAACGCTACAGGATCTCGGCAGGGGCGCACAGAGGTCTCCTACAACGCCTTATAAGCTCCACTTGTATAATTGATTAATTGATTGATTGATTTGAGGTTTAACTTCCCCGTCAACACTGTATAGGTCATTTTGGAGACATTGCTTCCAATTTTGTGGGACTTTTACCTGCCATTGAGATGAAATGACATCTCAAGCCCTGTCACCCAATGGAACCAATAGAGTTTATAAGCGTGGACGGCAAGTCTCGCACCACTTTGCCTGGGCAGGCGTAGAGCCTCTAAGCGGTTTACCAGTATTCGTTTGCGGTCAGAAGGATCATGCAGTTCATCTGTTTCTTCCAGTCCCGATGGGCGGGGGTGCCCGCTTGTATAAACAGTGGCTAGAGTAGACTGTGGAAAGTAAAGTTTGATTGAGTACTGTCTTCTGTTGTGACTCGTCCTGGCGTTGATAAGGTAATGGGGTCGGACATGCTCCTGCTTGCGGTGATGGCAGTGGACTTGCTTCCGGTGGCACACGAGTACTGGTAAACGGCTTAGGGGATCTAAGCTTGCCCAGGCAAAGGGGCGCGAGTCGGACCATCCATGCTTATTAACCCTATTGGTTTCATTGGGCGACAGGGATTGAGATGTCATATTATCGCAATGTCGGGTAAAAGTCCAACAAAATTGGAAGCAACGTCTCCCTCAAATGACCTTTACTCTGTTGATGGGGACTTTAAACCTCAAATCAAACAAAACTGTTTGACTGATGAAGATGTCTGTTTACACTTTGCTTTATAGTGCAAACGAACGTCTTCAGCACAGTGTGAGTGCCGTAAAAGCGCAGTGCACGCATTGTGGGTGCAGTATAAGCGCAGTGCACGCATTGTGGGCGCCGTAAAAGCGCAGTGCACACAGTGTTAGTGCCGTGTAAGCACAGTGGACGCGCCTTGAGAGCGCATACAATCGCCATCAAGAACGTCGCAGGATCGCGATAGATCGCAATGTAAGCTCCGTAGCAACGTCTTGGTCGCTGTAAGGACGCCATGACAGGTCCATCTCGCGGCGTTCTGGAAAATTAAACAACGCTATTCCATCGCAGTGGAAACGCAGCATAGTGTGACAGGGGCTCATTCTAAATCACTTATGTAATGGTTATGGATAAATACCACTTCTACAGCCTTGCTGTAGGAGCCGACTCTTTTAGTGGGAAGAGTGGTTGGTTTTTACACAAAGCTAAGCAACGGATATTACAGTTAATACCTGGATGGGTGACCGTCTTTCTTCACCTCATGGACAACCCAGCAAATGCTACACTGGTGGCAGTGGTGGGATGGAAACAGTGCCGTTGGTGTTTTGCCTAGTGAGGCTTGTGTGACTTCGGGCCGAAGTCAAGATATGAGGGGGAGAAATGTAACTGTTAATGATAAATACTACTTCTACGGCCTTGCTGTAGGAGCCGCCTCTTTTAGCGACGCGGGTAGAGTGGTTGGCCTTTTCACAAAGTGAAGCAATGGATATTGCAGTTAGTACCTGGAAGGGTAACTGCATTGCTTGACTTTGTGCACGACCTGGCAAAGGCAACACAAGTTAACTTTAAATTTCAGCCTACTATGTTTGTAAAGACCCTTAATCCTTTCCCACTCAGATACGTGTTTTTACGGGTGCAAGCCCCCCCCCCCCCCCCATTTTAAGCCCCAGAAGCACCTAAAATCTGCATTTCCTACCCTGGATAGTTGTTTGCTTTATGATTTCTTGGCCTAAAAAGTGGATTGTATACATTCAGTTACCCAAAAGAACCATTAATATTTTCTTCTCAAGTTTTTGCTGTAATTTTCCCTATTTTTGGTCATTTATTTTCCTCAATTTCTTTGTAATGATATTGTCAACGTTTAGCATGCTGACCACTATTCAAATCTCACCCTTTGGAGGGGGTGCCCTTATTTTGGCAGACATAATTTCCTTAAACCTGAACCGATTCTGCTCAATCTTTAACACATTGTAGGCAAGACATCTTATGCGATTTCTGCCAGAAGTATTATGGGTCATGTGACTTCCAAATATGGGGGTCACATGATCTGACTGGGGACCGTAAAAAAAAAAAAAAACTACCAAGACAATAGTGCTCAGTGTGTGCTTTGTAGGAAAAAAAATGTATAGCTTGTGTAGCTACCTATATTATGGCTACATAATATTATTTATCATCAGTAGTTGTTTAGATGGATTGGGTCTAGTATGCACAAAGTTGTGATAACAAAACAGGTAAGGGAGACCTGTTGAAGACTGGTATCTGAAAGATCACCAATTTTTAATGACATTTCCGGGTGTAAAATCAAATAGCCGGTAATGTGGGTAAAACCTGTGCCTTGTAAGAAAGAACTATCCCTGCTGTATAGGAGAACCAGATCCAACGGAGTTTATTTACTTTCTAATGAGTGTGATCAGTTGCGAAAGTTAGACTACCCCCTTAGGTGAATAAATGTGCCTACAGCATGCTGAAGGTTAATTTACTTGCCATCAATGGCCAATTAACCCTTGTTCTGCTGAGCCCG
Organism: Lucinisca nassula; assembly: GCA_963580285.1. NCBI lineage: Eukaryota > Metazoa > Mollusca > Bivalvia > Lucinida > Lucinidae > Lucinisca > Lucinisca nassula. The sequence goes on along the minus strand of OY757018.1, from coordinate 141,143,356 downwards.
GATATGCCTTTTCTTTGAAACAATGTAGATCCAGATCAGATGGCTTCTGAAGAAGCCATCTGATCAGGATCTACATTGTTTGTCATTCAGATTGTGAATTTGTTGTAATAATTTGCTACAGGTAATCTGATTGGGTGATAATCGGTAGTGGGTGTGGCATATATGAATATTCAGCAGGACAAGGGTTAAAAAAAAAAAGAAAACAGTTATTTCAAAGAAGCTGAAACAATGAACCTCTTTATCAGGCTTAGTGTCACAGAAAATAACACAATAACACTTTTAAGTTCTCTCACCAGCAGCCAAAGTGATAAGATGTGTCTGACAGAGCTCTGCCTTTAGCTTATCTGGACATTCACTATGTGTTATGATGGATTAAGGAGTTATTACTAATTAGTGGATGGATATATTTTTTAATCTTAATAAATCAGTTTTTAAAGACTAAATTATTGCTGAAAATTTCAGCAATTTGATGATGTGTGCATAAAATTCAGTGAATTTGGTGTTTCATTACTAGTAAACCCCAAGAGTGTCTTTTCAAGTGTTGTAAAGTGTTATGAAATGATAAATAGTTCTAAGGAAAAAATCAATGGAAAGTTTCATGTGGAAATAATTTAGTGAAATAAATTTCATCTGTTTTCATAAAATTCAGTGAATTTGGTGTTTCTTTTAAAAATTAAAGTGTTATAAAGTGTTATGAAATGATAAAAAGAAGGAAAATTTCAATGAAAAGTTACACGTGAAAATAATTTAATGAAATAAATTCCACATGTGGTATTTGAAAATATATGATGTTTTCACCATAGAAATAGATAAATAGAAGGAAAATTTTAATGAATAGGGAAAAATGTTCTATGTTAATTAATTCAGTGCAATAAATCTCATTTGTGGTTTATGAAGGTTAAGAGAAATGCAAATCAGTAAACAGAAGGAGAAATAAGTGCCAAAGAATGGAATAAATTTCTGCTTGCCTCATAATAAATATGTTGAAAAATAAATAATTAAAAAAATTCTGTGAAGTGAATATTAATTCATAATTGGAATTATATCAGTTTGTTTTGTTTGAGTTGAGATTTTACATCCCCGTCAACAGATATCAGTGAAAATTAATTATTGATATTGGAAATCATTAAAGAATCTCTATTTTTATGTTCATATAATATGTCTGATCGAGAATTTTAAGTGAAATTCTAAGAGATACGGAATAAAAATTTGCTAGTAGTGTCATCAGATCAGAATTTCCAGTATCTTAAAATCTGCTCATAATGGAGTCGGAATCTTTCAACAATGGTGGATCAAATTCAAGACAGGTCATCAATGGCGATGCTTCTAATGATTCATTTTCAGGTATTTCTTCCTATGAAGAAGATAAAACAGTTGCGGACAAGTTTGAGGGAGTTCTGTTCAATGTTTTACCCTCCGGACAAAAAGTGAATATTCAGTTCTGTATCCCCGTGCTTTTCAAGGACTTCATGGGCTTATTAGAGAAAGAATTTGAAAATTCATCATGGATCCTTAGTGACAAATTCTCTGTTACATCTCACATACAGGGAAGGAAAGTGACAATCAAAGTGTTTGAGTCAGTGAAGACGATTGAGGTTTCAGGCCCTGGTCATAAACTTTGGAAGGACATAGCATTCAAGAGGATAGCCACTACTCTGTTCTCTAGGTTCATGAAGAACCTCAGTGTTGACTCACAGATGAGTATAAATGTCTCAAAAGACCAGCCTGTGATGACCAGCACCCCTGTAGTGACCAGACCATGCTTAACATCTGTGCCTGTGGTACCTCCTATGGAGACTCCCAGACCTACACCATCACCTGTAGAGAAACAGATGTCAGCAATATTGGAGTCTCTGGCTTATCATTCTAAAATGATTAGCACCCTGCAGGAACAGCTGACTACCCTTACCAGTGAAGTGGTCAAGCTACAGGAGCAATCAACAGGCAGGAAGACCACCTCAAAAGAAAACACATCCACAGCTGGAACAACTCTTATCAGGACAGTGTCTTTATCTTCTATCAACAGTGACTCCTCCAGTGTTCAGATTGTAGACCCCAACCAGCATGGGAATGAAGGCACATGTCAAACATCAACTCATGCCCAATCTCAGGGTAGACCTAAGAAAAAGAACTCTAAAGAAACTCCACACAGAAAGAATCCTCAACAGTCAAAACACACTAACAAATCAAATGCATCCAAAAAGACTCTCATAATAGGAGATTCTATAATAAAGGGAATAAATGGTAGAGGACTTAAAAATCAGGTACATTGTCATGGAATTTCTGGGGCTACGGTAGACATAATTTTAGAACAGATCTCTTTGTTTGATCTTAAAATTTTTTCAACCATCATCATTTCAGTAGGAGGCAATGATGTCTCCAAGGGGACAAATATTGAATATGTTGAAGAAAAGTTTGATCAACTTCTTCAGCATATTACAAATGCAAATATTGGCCTGAATGTTGTATTATGCACTGCTTGCCCCCGTCAAGACGGTATTGTGACAGACCTCAATGACATTATTAAGTGCCTCAGTGAGGAACATGGTGCACAGCTAGTGGAAATGGAGAAGTACTTTTGTAATTCTGATGGACAGCCAGTTCTGCGCTACTTTAGAAAGGATAAAATTCACCTTTCAAAATCTGGAATCCGCCGAATGTTGGATAGTATGGAAAAAGTATGTGGATCAGGTACTCTTGTCGAGAACTTCGAACAGTGTGTTCATGGCGGATCATCACAAAAACAAGGTTTTCAACAACGAAATTATCAGAGGCCTAGAGTTCAGCAAAACCGAGCAAACAGGAGAATACAGGGACCATATGGTCAGACACTATCAAACAATAAGAAACACCAGACTTGTGTGAAATGTGGAGAATCAAATCATTCAACATTTGATTGTAAACATAAGGGTCAGATTAAATGTCATTTGTGTGGATTTCTAGGACACAAGCAATCAAGGTGCCCTAATCATTAGGATAATGGCTATGATGCCATAAATGTTGTTTCTCATAATGTTTTTTCATTATTACAAACAGTCTGTGATAAATGTGATGAACATCCCTGTGCTTGCTCTATTCTACCGAGTAAATGTCATGACTCTTCCAATTTCAGGTGTGACCTAAGTGACAGTACAATTGTAAATGAATATGCCTCTAATGCTTATGATAAAGATACTGAGGTAGAAAGTAACAGCTTATATAATGCATCTACTATATGTTCTTCTGTATATACATCAATGCATGATACTAGTTCATCTCCCTTGTCGGCCCACAGCAGTTTAATAAATTTAGGATTGCGTGGAAGAGGTATGCATATAGGTCACATAAATGTTAGAGGAATTCGTTCTGGTGAAAGAGTTGAACAATTAAAATTAATGTTGCATTCCAATGTTAATAATATAAGCATGCTAGGAGTGAGTGAAAGTAAACTTGGTAGTGATATACCTGACAGTTTTGTCCAAATTCAAAATTTTCGATGTTTTAGAAAAGACAAAATGCAAGGATCTGGTGGATTACTTGCATATGTAAGAGATGATATTTCATGTATTCGTAGAAATGATTTAGAGGTAGACCACTTTGAAAGCATATGGCTAGAGATTTTTCCCAAAAATAGCAAATCATTATTAATAGGACATTTTTATAGAAACCCTCTTGCAACTATTGCTTGGAATGAAGTATTTGATGACCAAATTGAAAAGGCTATTGCAGAAGAAAAGGAATTATTCATACTTGGAGATTTTAACCGTGACCTGTTAAATCCTCAGATAAAACGTCATTGGCTTGACTATATGAATTCTAATGGTTTAGCTCAGCATGTAACAGATCCTACTCGTGTTGTACCTAATGCAAGTGCAACTTTAATAGACCATATCTATTCAAATTTTTCATCAAGTTTACAATATATTGATGTCCCAAAAATCGGATTAAGTGATCACTATCCAGTTTTCCTTACACGCAAAGTCAATTCACACCCTCCTAAAGAAACCCACCATGTAATCAAATATCGATCTTTCAAGAACTTTGATGAATCAAAATTTAATGCAGATCTTGAATCAGTTCCTTGGGATGTTATCAAGGTTTTCGACGATGTTGATGATGCTTTAGATTGCTGGTATTCCTTGTTCACTGAAGTAGTCGATAAACATGTTCCCTTGAAACAGCACAGAGTAAAAAATATCAGCCAACCAAGATGGCTGACACCTGAAATTATTGACAGTATCAAAACAAGAGATAGATTTAAATCACTTGGAAATTTAGATGACTATAAGAAATGGAGAAATAAGGTTGTCAGTCTGATAAGAAGGTCAAAAAAGTCACACTACGAAAATCTTGTGGAAGAAGGCAAAAATAATCCCACAACAATTTGGAAAATTTTCAATGAACTTGGTGCAGGCAAACGTAAAACTGACTCTGCAAACAATGTAAATTCAATTAAGGTAGCTAATTTTGAAACTGACGAACCCCTAGACATTGCCAATACCTTTAACGACTTTTTTGTAAACATAGCAGAAAATATTAAGGAGCCTGTGGTTACTACAAATCATGACAAGCTTAGAAATTTCTGTAATGAAAAAATTCCTGAGAATGTTGTTTTTGAAATGCCTCCATTAAGCTCTGAAAAGGTGATTAAGTCATTAAAAAAGTTAGATGTAAACAAATCTACTGGGTCAGATGAAATAGGTCCTAGACTCTTAAAAATGGCATCTTCAGTCATCGCAGAAAGTCTGACTCATATTTTCAACTTAAGCATTAAAACTGGTGCCTTCCCAGAAAAATGGAAAGAAGCTAAAGTTAAACCACTTCATAAGGGAGGCTCATTGAATGACCTCAATAATTTTCGACCAATTTCAATTTTGCCCGTCCTTTCCAAAGTATTTGAAAAACATGCACATGAATCATTAGTTAATTTCCTGGAGAAATACAAAGTACTACATATGACCCAATCAGGGTTCAGACAAAATCACTCCTGTGAGACTGCTCTTATTCATATGGTAGAAAAATGGCTAAAGGCTTTAGATAAGGGTAATCTGGTTGGTCTTATTTTGGTGGATTTTCGTAAAGCCTTTGATCTTGTGGACCACAAAATTCTACTGAAAAAACTGGAACTCTACAAACTAGGTCAGAATTCTCTAAAATGGTTTAGTTCATACCTGTTTGGTAGAAAACAGAAAGTTTCTTTTAAAAATGCCCAATCTGATTATGGCAATGTAAAATATGGTGTGCCTTAAGGTTCAATCTTGGGACCCCTTTTATTTCTCCTCTTTATAAATGACCTTCCACTCCATTCTAATGTAATGACAGATCTCTATGCCGACGATACTACCCTTTATGATATAAGAGCATCTAAAGAAGAAATTGAAAGAAAACTGCAGGCTGCAATTATCGACTTAGCTAGTTGGTGCAAGCAAAATGGAATGGTAATTAATATAGATAAGACTAAAGCGATGTTGATCACTACCCAACAAAAGAGAAGTAGGATAAATAGTAACTTACAAATATATTTAAATGACATTCAGGTGTCAACAGTTTCCAGTGAAAAAGTATTAGGTGTTGTAATTGACAGTAATCTTTCCTGGGCTGAACATGTAAGCAGAGTAGCCAAGAAAATGTCCACAAACATTTGGCTGTTGTCAAAAATCAAATATTATCTGTCTTTTGAGCATAGGTTGATTTTCTACAAAAGCTACATTCAGCCACATCTTGACTATGCAAATATTGTGTGGGGAAACACAACTAAAAACAATCTGATGCAGATTGAAAGGCTGCAAAAAAGAGCTTGCAGGGTAATTCTTGATTTTAATGTCAATGATGTATACCAGTCTTTGAATGATTTGAAGATTATGACAATATCAGAGAGAGTATTTTTTAGAAAAGCTAAGTTCATGTTTAAAATTTCAAATGAACTGACACCCGAGTACATATATGAAATGTTTTCTAGAAGACAGCATACTACTGATGGAGGTAGCGAGCCCCTGATGCTGCGCTCTATGGCAGCACAGAACTTTATGCTGCCCAAGCCACATAAGGAATTATTTAAAGGTAGCCTGGCATTTTCAGGCCCAATTATATGGAACTGCCTTCCATATAGTATAAAGAGTGCACCCTCTGTGGAATCTTTTCATAATAGGTGCTTAAAATGGATGAAAAGCTAACTTTTTTCCAATATAAATGCCACCTTTCCCTTTTTTTTTTTTTTTTTTTTTTTTTGTTAGTGTGTGTGTTTGTGTGCATGTGAGTGTTGTTACTTTGTATACATGTATTATAGCTCGTGGTGAGAGTGTGAAATGACATTTACAGTTTCTTTCCTTCAGTCTATTAGTATTATAAAATGTCTAGGGAGGCGGGCACCCTCTTATCATAAGTTATTCTCAGCCAGGTGATATCTATTAATTTTACTTCTTCATCATTCCTAAATTGTTCTCTTAATTTTAATGATCTCTAAATATTGCTGCCTACAGTACAATGAGAATTTCTACATCAAAAGAAAGCAAGAATTTTTATTGTTGCCATTTACCATTGAGTTTTAGAATTTGGCTGAGTTTAATATTTGTGCATGCTTGGAGGCTGGTTGATCCTTTTTGTCATTTTATAATATCAATCCATGTATTGTCTTTGATATGTTTTTTTCAGTATTTACCCTAAATAGTTGGACACTTCAACTCTTCACCATGCTTGTTGATGATCTTTCTAAAGTCTGAATAAGTATGGTTTACTGCCCGATAATGTAAATGGTAAGCAGTGTGGACCCTGATGAGATGCCGCATAAACTACATTCTGCGGTGGCTCATCTGGGACTTCGCTGTTTGCGCAGGCCTGTCTGTCCAAATACATGCGGTAAATGCAGTACTTTGCTCTTTGTAAAATTTGTAAATATGAGGGCCACAAGGGAGATTAGTTATTGTTCTAATTGTGTTACCCTCTTGAAATAAAGACTTTATTATTATTATTATTATTAAGTTCCCCAGCTGATCACAAGGCATTACTGTGGTGATGGCACCCTTGCTTTTCAATTATTTGCTGTAGTTTTCCCTATTTTGTCATAATGTGAACAAGTCCTTGAAATGAACACCCCCTTAACCCCACTTTATATAGAGAAAACTGGGGATTACAGGGGTATAAATTATTTTTCTTACATAGGTTGTGGATACTCGTTAGAACTGCCTCAATGAGTTGGTCTTATTTCTTTCTGAACATCCCGTATGAATTAAATAGCAAACTTTTATTTTTCAATGTTTATGATGTGATGAAGACTATCAGACAAGCTATTGAGTTGATTGATTGTCAATCGACACAAATTTACTAAGTACAGAAAGTTTTTAGTGCTAAAGTCCCTATGGTTATCACTGAAATCCAGATAATAGTTATTTATAGAACTTAGCCGTGCTGTTCTTATTGATGGGAGGTCACAATAAAATTGCGTAAGAGGGTTATCTATAGAATCTGGATGGGGAATGATATGTTGGATTTGGCAAACGGTGTAGACCCAGATCAGATGCTGCAGAATGCAGCATCTGATCAGGGTATACACTGTTTGCTTACAATACAGGAATTTAATGGTTAAACAAAGAAGTCTGGGTCCCTATTGTAGACCATTTTTCCATCATGCCCTCAGATTCAATCATCCCACCAGCTATCAGGTCTTTGATGTTGTGACAGGGCTGTAAGGGTGCTGGGAATCAGTTGGTTAATCAATGCATTTATGACAATCTATTGCTTATGCTATACACTTTATTATATATGAGTATACTCTTGTAAAAAATTATTAAATATTTTTGTTCTATTTGTTCTTATATTGTTTATTTTATGCCAATATTTTCATCAGTGATCTAACAGCATGGCAATTATTTGTATATACAGAGGTCCCTCGTTGTAACGACAGTATTATTTTGTTCCCTATCATTGTGCCGCACTAAAGAATTTGCCGTTATAAAGAATCCCAGTTAGGAATATGTTAGGTAATTTAAAGGCCTTTTCCCCAGTGAGGCGATTCTAACAAATGTCTATAACATTTGTTTCTTGGAGTATTAGATTACAAGACCCTTTCATGCTATGGACTCGATTTGTGCATTTCCAACCCGAGGGAAGCCCACGCCACCTGGAACCGAGGATAAGCCTGTAGCTAAGTAGTCATTCCATTCAAAATGCCATTATAACGAGTTTTGCCTTTATAACAAATGTCAGTATAAAGAGGATTGACTGTATTATACAAACTTCAGTGAATACATGTACTTTGCCTCATCATGAAAATATGCCTATATAATTTTGACCCCTTCAACCCCACTTTTATAAAGTAAAACTGGGGTTTACTGGGGTATACATTATTTGTCTTATTTCTGCTCAAAACATTAATTGTGAATACTCGTTAGAACCGCCTCATAGAGGCGGTTCTATCAAGTACCCACAATCTATTTTTAGTGCAGAAATATAAATAATATCAGAATTTTTTATCCCAAAATTTTCATTTTTTTTGACGATAAAATTTTTATTCTAATGCGCTTAGGTATGTAACGCAACATCCAATTGGATATTGCCAAAAATTGGCGACAATATATTCTGTGATATACTGTTGGAAACCCGACATCATCACGTAATGTCACTTTTCATTTGCTGGAATTTGTTTTTATGCAGCTCACAGCGCTTGCCGTTTGGTGCAAAATAGTTCAGTTTTCAATAAAACAACCTAACAAGTGCATTAGAATGGGGATAACTGTATTGAAAATTGTCATTTAGGGAGATAAATCTACAGCTTTACGGTAGCAAATTCGGTTTTATGGCTTCGCTGACACCTTGCAGTGTAAAATGAAAATTCTGACCGTACATGTAAAACCGGCAATTTACCTCCCCAAAATGACAAGTTTCAATACAGTTATCCCCACAAATATATTTGAATGAACATGTTTTTGTGATGTCACATGATCATGATTGATGTCAAAACAAACCGTGTAAATAGGAAAACTGTTGCAATAGTTTTCATGTTTCAATTTTAGCCCTGGAACCAGAATTTTTTGTCAAAAAGTTTTTTGAAAATAATATAAATTTATTTATATAACATTCTTTTTTGCCACAGGCAAACTAAGTGAACTTACATCGGGTCAAGAGTATAAGAATCTTATTTGGGTATGAGGGGTGGATGGAAAAATCCATCCCGAGGGTCACTGTCCAGCATCACGAGGCTTGCAGAGTGATGCCAGACAGTGATCCCGAGGGAAGGAATTTTATATCCACCCCTCACGCCCATATAGGATTCTTTTTCTTGCATACCACAGATTTTTAATGTTGTAGTCACATCGGTTACTGACGTCCACCATATTGTGATGACACTACAGGAATGTTTCGTGACATCACGTAACGTGCTGTGACATCAACCTTTAAGAAGGCGCATGTGAGGTCATATTCAACCAGTGCATTTATCGTACAGGCGAGAATATTCGATTTTGGGTAAGAACACCAGGGTCAGAACAGAATTTCTATCCCAAGCTAAAACTGGATTTCCTTATCTGGTGTGCAAGAATAAAGTTTACAAGAACCACTTTGAGGTTAACTTACTTTGGTCACAACGCAATGTTAGTCATATTTCAATGAGCTTTAATAAAATTATCTTCATTACTCAACCCTTGTCCTGCTGAACATTTTAATCTGCCACACCCTCTACCAATTATCAACCAATCAGATTACTTGATGCAAATTTTTGCAACAAATTCACAATCGGAATGACAAACAATGAAGCTCCTGATCGGATGGCTTCTTCAGAAGCCATCTGATCTGGATCTACATTGTTTGAAAGATAAAGCATATCCGGGCTCAGCAGGATAAGGGTTAATTGATAAATTTGTCCTGGTTGTATCTAGATTATGGAGGTAATCATCATTATTAGCTCACCAGAGCCAAAGGCTCCGGGGAGCTTATAGGATAGGCAGTTGTCCGTCGTTGTCGTCTTTGTCGTCGCCGTCGTCTGGCGTTAACATTTTCAAACGACATCTCCTCTGAAGCCACTGGGCCGATTCAGCCCAAATTTCATCTGTAGCATCCTTAGGCAGGGGGATTGAAAGTTTGTGTTTTTAATGAAAATCGGCTCATTAGTTTGGTTGCTATGGCAACTTAGAGTGCCCATAGACTTATAATGGGGAAAATAGAAAAATGGCATTTACTGCCAAGCCTCTGCAGATATTTTGACACAACTTTCAAAGAAATGTTCCATAGGCGATCTACTATCTGCCGTATGATTTTAGGCCTTATGCTCATTTTTGTTGGTTGCCATGGAAACCAAAATAAAAAAATAGACAAAAAATACTTAAAAATCATCTCCTCAGAAACCATATGCTCTAGGAGGCTGAGACTATATGAAAATATTCACCCTATTTGCCTTTACAGTTTTTGTGTTTTTTATGAAATTTGGCCTTTTAGTTTTGTTGCTATGGCAACTTAGAGTTTCCATTGACTTATAATGGGGAAAACTGAAAAATGGCATTTACTGCCAAGTCATTGCAGATATTTTGACAAAACTTACATAAACATGTTCCTTGAGTAAACTTCTGTCAGCCATATGCTTTTATGTCAACCTGGGGGTCCCCTAGGTTGTGCCGGGGCCATGCCCCGCCCCCTCCACTTCATAAAATGCCTTATATCTCAGAAACCTTACAGATCCCAACCCCTAAACCATATATATTCTTGTTCCTTATGATAAGATGCATTAAGTGACACCAACCTGGGGGTCCCCCGGGATGTGCCGGGGACATGCCCTGCCCCCTCTATTTCATAAAATGCCATTTATCTCAGAAACCATTCAGATCCCCACCCCTAAACTATATATATTCTTGTTCCATATGCTAAGATGCATTAAGTGACACCAACCTTGGGGTCCCCCCGGGATGTGCCGGGGACATGCCCCACCCCCTCCACTTCATAAAATGCAATTTAACTCAGAAACCATTGAGATCCCCACCCCTAAACCAAATATATTCTTGTTCCTGATGATAAGACACATTCAGTGATACCAACATTGGGGTCTCTCTGGGGTGCGCTGGGGCCATGCCCCACCCTTCCACTTCAAAAATGCCATATATCTCAGAAACCATTCAGATCCCCACCCCTAAACTATATATATTCTTGTTTCTTATGATAAGACGCATTCAGTGACACCAATCTGAGGGTCCCCTAGGATGTGGCGGGGCTTATGCCCCACCGCCGTCACTTCGTAAAAGGCTGAATATCTCAGAAACCGTTCAGATTCCCACCCCTAAACCATTTAAATTCTTGTTCCTTATGATAAGACGCATTCATTGATACCAACCTTAGGGTCTCCCTTGCCGCACGGGGGCTATGCCCGACCCCTCCACTTCATAAAAGGCCCAATATCTCAGAAACCGTTCAGATCCCCACCCCTAAACCATATAAATTCTTGTTCCTTATGGTAAGATGCATTCAGTGATATCAACCTAAGGATCTCCCAGGCCGCACCAGGGCTATGCCCCAACCTTCCTCTTCATAAAAGGTGATATATCTCGGAAACCCTTCAGAGCCCCACCCCAAAACCATGTATATTCTTGTTTCTTATGAAAAGACGCATTCAGTGACACCAATCTGGGGGTCCCCTAGGATGTGCCAGGGCTATGCCCCACCCCCTGCACTTAGTAAAAGCCCAATATCTCAGAAACCGTTCAGATCCCCACCCCTAAAGCATATAAATTCTTGTTACTTATGATAAGACGCATTCAGTGATACCAATCTAAGGGTCTCCCGGGCCGCACGGGGGCTGTGTCCCACAACTCCACTTCATAAAAGGTGATACGTCTCGGAAACCATTCAGATCCCCATCCCAAAACCATATATATTCTTGTTTCATATGATAAGACGCATTCATTGAAATCAACCTGGGGGTCCTCTGGGATGTGCCCGGGCCATGCCCAACCCCCTCCACTTCGTAAAAGGCTCAATATCTCAGAAACCATTCAGAACCCCCACCCCTAAACCATATTATATTCTTGTTACTTATGATGAGACACATTCAGTGATACCAACCTAGGGGTCTCTGGGGGTGTGCTGGGGCTATGCCCCACCCTTCCACTTCATAAAATGCAATATATCTCAGAAACTGTTCAGATCCCCACCCCTAAAATATGTATATTTGTGTTCCCTATAATAAGACTCATTCACTCACATCAATGCGTCTATGTGTTAGGGCAACATGCTGATGCCATGGCCCACGCCTCTACTTCATAAAAGGCCATATATCTCAGACACCATTAAGATCCCCACCTCATAATCATATATATTATTGTTTCTTATGATTAGACACATTCAGTCACACATACTTGGTGGTCCACAGGGGCCATTCCTCTCCTCATCATTTCATAAGAGGGCCTCATATCTTGGAAACTGTTCATATCCCCACCCCTAAACAATATATTTTCTTGGTCCTTATTATAAGACACATTCAGCGACAACAATCTTGGCTTTCCTGGGGTCTGCCAGGGCTATGCTCCAACCCCTTCGCAGCTTAAAAGGCCTTATATCTCAGGAACAGTACACATCCCAACCCCTAAACCATATATATTCATGTGCCTTATGATAAGATGGATTCAGTGATACCATTCAGGGCTCTGTTGGGTCCATGTCTCATCCTTCCTCCTCATGAAAGGCCTAATATTTCAGATACAGAGTCCACATGGGTGCTCATTTTGAAATGGGGGTTTGTTTGGGAGACTTTATAATCAATAAATTAAAACCTGAAACCATACATGGCTGCCAGTGGGCAGTGTCCGCCTGAGTTCTGGTGAGCATTGTGGCCCATGGGCCTCTTGTAGTTTTATTACATGCATTGGACAGGCCTATGTGTCTAGTGGGTAAAAGCACTGTCTCCTAATCATAAGGTCTGTCTCCGCTGTTGGTTCAACCTTTCTCTGGTCACACTAGAGACTTCTAGTTCTGCAACAGAAGGTCAGGTGGTTTTTCTCCAGGTACTCCAGTTTTTGCACATTTCTGATTAACGATTGGCTCAAAATAAGTGAATAAGTGAAAGTATCTTTGATAGAACTGTAAAAAAAATACATGTATTGGTTTGTGTTCACCTTTGTCCGATTTGTCACTCTAGGACACAAACAATGAAATTCTACTTTCCCATGTATCAAGTTCGATAAAATCTTTGTCATAGAAGCAGCCATGTCAAATACGACACAGGTAAATAAGCCAGCACTCCACAAAATCTACAATAACTGTGTGACTCGGATCAGCCTGTGCATCTGGATATAGAGTCAATAGAAGACTTAAGAATGGCAAAGACTCTGATCAGACTGCAGTCTTTGTTGTTCATATGTCTTCTAGTGACGCTGGTCCTTGGCCTCGGCCTATCGGGCTTGGATTGTTTGTGTTAGAGTTTTAACGGCCCAGTCAACACTGTCATTTTGAGCCAGTCAGTTTACCTATCCACACTTGTCCCTGGGCAGGCTTATACATAAGCAACCAATACAGTGCACATTCTTTCGCCAGAAACTGACATTATTAACTGCCCTTCTTGAATCAGCGGAAGGGAGAGAATGACCGTAGAAAAGATTTCATGATCAATCTCCATGAAAGAATGTATCCGACCCCGACAGGTATTGAACCCACGTCCCCTTGATTACCAGTCAGAAGCGCATCCGACTGAGCTACCAAGGCTGACTCGGGGCTTGGAGAAATAGATTTGGCTGCATATTCCATGCAGAGCTGAAACTGACTGCACATGAGTACTGGTACACTGCTTAGAAGGTGTGTGCCTGCCCAGGCAAATTGATGCGAGTTAAGGACCGTTCATGCTTATATACACTTTTGGTTGCATTGGGCGACAGGGCTTGAGATGTCATTTCATCTCAATGTCGAGTAAAGCTCCTGCGCAATTGGAAGCAACATCTTTCAAAAGGACCTATATAGGGCGTACTTGATTCAGCTGTTCTTACTGTTCCTGAACGTTGCACTGTCACGTGACTGTTCTGTTTTTCAATCAAGTGCATTGCAATGTTCCCATGACGTAGGAGTGTGTCGTGTTTTGAATCAAGCACAGAACAAATTCAGCTTCCCTACATACGACGCTTAGTCTATTTTCTTACATGCATTTGTTTATTTTATTAGCTACCGGACTGAAATCATTCAAAATCATTCAGTTTCAAAAGATGAGCCATTCAAGTAATTAATGTATCCCAAAATCGAACAAAACATGGAACATTGCACTGGACCTTGCACCGGCGAATCAAGTATGGTGCCGAACTTTGACTGAACCTTGCTCCGGTGAATCAAGTGTGGTGCAGAACTGTGACTAAGAATTTAAAGCATACTCTTAGTGAATGCAGTTTGAAAGGTATTTAAATCAATGTTTATTTATGATCTGAAACGTTTTCAACATTTATCTACGCATTTTGATTCTGGTAGGAAACTACAGATGCAAAATGCCTTGAATTTGAAAACGAGGCTGGTGCACTGCTCCATCATCCGGGCACTTCACACCTAGTCAAGATGAGTCAAAAAGTGTAGCACCAGAACACTGCACCATACCACGTGACAACTACTTGATTGAACAGAACACAGATCGGTGCAAATGGAACAGTGAATCAAGTACGCCCATAGTGTTTGCGGGGATGTTAAAAACAAACAAAACTGGCAGAACCTTAGTTTCTTTTGTTGAGTTTATATACAATTGCCAGTAGCTGGTGAGGTGTAATAAGTTGCTTAATAAAGTGTGGTTTCAAATCTTAAACCTTTAAGCCCCTAGCAAAATTAACAGCAAACAACATTCTTCCTTAATTAGGGCCCCGCACTGAAAGTGTGGGTGCCCTATAGTAATCACTTTGTCCGTCCGTCTGTCTGTCTGTCTGTCCGTCTGTCCGTCCACAAATTTCTGATAGCGCTGCCGGGGCCCTAGTCAGTTTCACTGACAGCTCTAGTTAGGCTTGTGATTTTGTGCGAATTGTCTGCATAACATGATTCTCATGAAATCTCAAGCCTTGGCATAGGATGTTGTTATACATGTGTCATTTTATTCTATTTATTAACTTAGGGTAAATGGGATTTCTGGGAAGATTAGCAACTTCTATATCAAATTTCATGAAGTCTTTCATTGCATGAAACATGAAAAAGAAGGCCAGTGCCGAAATGTTCCTCTAGGCAGAGACTGTACATGGGAATGGTAACAAAATTAAAGCTTTCATTTTCTTTTAAACTTGGGTAGGTATTATGGTTTTGGTATAATTTGTTGTGGCTGGGCCATGTTATCCTTTTATTATATCATAGTCAGATTAAAATAAATAGTGTGGTGGAATTACCATAATGATATTAAATATTGGGACAGATAGGCCTAAGTAAACAGTGCAGACCCAGATCAGACTGCTCCTGAAGGAGCAGTCTGATCAGGGTCTACACTGTTTGCCATTAGATCAGCACCTTTTGGACTCCTTGCTGGATCATGAAACAAATTTGTTAAAATTTTAGGATAATTATAGCAGGTCCTCAAGGTGTCTGAGTTTTTAGGATTTTTACGGTACACTTATTATTCACTAAATCATGGGGAAAAAAATAGCTCTGATTATCCTAAAAAAAATTGTGGATTTCATCAATGTATAAACTCCAGGCAATCACTCCAGGAAGAGCTAAACTAAACTGTGGCAAATCACTCAAAAACTTAGCATAAAGCCATGCTAAGTTTGTGAGCGATTCGCCAGAGTTTACAAATCGATAAAATTCACAAAATGATAATTCATTCCTTGAAATTCCAACTTTGCCATCGAAATGTTTAAAAATGCCAAAAAATGGCATCTTTTAGGAATTCTTTCGAAAGCAAGAGACGGTGGAATGATTATTCAATTTGAAGCTGCCATCTTTGAAAGAAATCCAAGCGAAAAAAGCATCGTGTATAGTTTCCCTCTTTTAATTGAATGCTGTTGGCATCACTTCACAAACAATGACGTAACGTGCAGGTTCTAAATGTGCTCTTCAACATCACATAATATTACTACCTGACGCTATATAAAACAGATCTGAGATTTCTGCTCATGGAATTTATAGAAGTATAAAACTTTCATTTCAACGAATTGAATCACTCGAAATGCACATAATGATGGAGAATAGAATGATGGATCTCAAAAATATATATATATTTGAGGGCAAGTCAATAAAAAACCAGCCAAACTTATTTCTAGGTTACTTATTTCTGGGTGAGATCGATCTCTTTCGATGTAATTGCCCAATATAATGATACACTTGGACCAACGCTGTTCCAGTGCCATCAGCCCAGAACTGAAGAAGCTGAGGTCCTTGTCGCCAACCCACTCGGAGTAACTCCGCAACTGCCACCATGACTTGGACCGCAGATATCCTTTTTAGGTTTTGTTCCGGTAAGCTATTCTACTACCCCTGGCATCAGCGTCCACAAATGTTAAAGTTTTTGCGTTAAGATTTTTAATACCGTAGCTCATTAATATTTTATGTGTACATGGATTGAGTTCATATTTGGTATGGTGATAAGATACTGTGTTAAAATTTTTAAGAGCTCATTACTTCTTAACCTTTGGATGGATTAAGTTTATGATTGGTATGGTACTGGTCTCAAATTTTTAGCAGCAGCCTCAGCACTCATGACCATGACCTTGGGGTCAAGGTGACAGACTTTGAATTCTTATGTTAAAGGTTTTGGGGTTTTTTTTGGTTTTTTTTGGTTTGGGTTTTACGGCCCTTTCAAGATTATTTCACTCATATCGAGCTGATCGTTAATCATAGGTGGGCGAAAACCGGAGTACCCGGAGAAAAACCACCTGACCCTCCGTTGCAGAACTTGGCGTCTCACACGTGACCCGAGCGAGGCTCGAACCCACGGCGGTGAGAGACCTAATGACTAAGAGTCAGCGCTCTTATCCATTAGGCCACGGAGGCCCGTTAAAGGTTTTGTATTAAAGTTTTAGGAGCTCATTACTTCTTTACCTTTTCATAGAATTAGTATGGTGATAGATACTAGTCAAAAGTTTTTACCAGCAGTATCATCTTACATGACTGTGACTTTGGTGTCAAGGTCACTGACTAAGAACTTTTATGTTAGTTTTTGCACTGAAGATTTTAGATCATTACTTGGGTTGCCTTCTGATAAATTCACTTGAGACTTGGTATGGTGATAGATATTGCTTTACAGTTTTTATCAGCAACATCAGCACCTGTAACCATGACCTACAGACTTAGAATTTTCGATGTAATAGATTTTGTGCTAAAGTTTTTTGGAGCACATCACTTCTTTACCTTTGGATGGATTTAGTTTATACTTGGCATGGTAATAGATACTGGGCTCAATTTTTTTTTTTTTGCAGCAGCAGCAGCTCTCATAACCATAACCTTGGGGTCAAGGTCACAGACTTTGTATTTCTTTGTTAAAGTTTTTGTTGAAACACTACCATGAGAAATGTATAATGAGTTAGCTATTTCTTCCACCTTAAATCAGTACAGTCCAACCTGTATTAAGCAAGCACCTTTTGTTACCCATTTCTTCATCTTACTGGCATCTGATGGGCGACCAGACATGGTTTCGTCTTCTAAAGACATTCTACCGGGTTTGAATTCCCCAACCCAGAATTTAACTTGTACATATGATGGTGCAGAAGACCTATAAACATTGGTCAACTCGCAATGTATTTCCTGACCTGTTTTGCATTTCAAGTATCAGTACTGAATTACAGCACTGTACTCAACTTTTGACAAAAAGCTTGCTTTTGCATCGCTAGCCATGTTTGATGTTCAGTATCTTGTGAGTGAATGACACGATAAGGGTGCAATTTTGCGCTGTATTAGCATTCTTTGCATTTTTATGGCCATTTTTCTATATTTTTTTAACATTTTTGTCTGGGTATAACACATTTTTTTTAGCCTCTGCCAATCTGGGCTTGGAGAAATAGATGCTTCCACACAGAGCTGAAACCACCTGCGCATGATTACTGGTAAACCACTTACACTGTCTAAGCCTGCCCAGGCAAAGTGATGCAAGTCTTATTGTCCCTGCATATTAGCCCTTATGGTTTGTTTGGATGGTAGGCTTGAGATGTCATTTCATGTCAATGTCTCAGGTAAAAGTTGGGCAAAATTGGAAGCAATGTCTCCAAAATGACCGAAATTTGTCAAAGGGGACATAAAACCTCAAGTCAAAGTAAAGAAACATGTTTGTTTTACTAATACAGTTGTGGCTTTGTGTTATAAACAGGATGGGGTGTATGCACTCTAGAAGTAGTCTGATCAGGATCTACACTTTGTCTGTATGTAAAAAATATGTTGCAGTTTTATGTGGCATCTAACACAAATGAAGCAGAGTGCAGCTTTAAATTTTATTTTCCTGTTTTTAGCTCACCTGTCACCTAGTGACGAGGTGAGCTTTTGGGATCACTTTTCGTCCGTCGTGCGTGCGTCCGTGCGTGCGTAAACAATTTCTTCAAACTACATCTCCTCCTAAACCACTGATCGGATTTTCACCAAACTTCACAGGAATGATCCATAAGTGGTCCCCTTTCAAAGTTGTTCAAATGGTTCCGGTCCGTTGCACATATAGGTCACAGGAGCCAAAAATAGATTTTTTTCACCGAAAACTTAAAAAATCTTCTTCTCTGAAACTGCAGGCCCAGAACTTTGATATTTGGTATGAAGCTTCATCTAGTGGACCCCTACCAAGATTGTTCAAATTATAGTGCTGGGGCCAAAAATGCCCCCGCAACGGGGCCCTTTGGTTTTACATGGGCTCATATAGGGAAAATCTTTAAAAATCTTCTTCTCTGAAACCGCAAGGCCCAGGTCTTTGATATTTGGTATGAAGCTTCATCTAGTGGACCCCTACCAAGATTGTTCAAATTATAGTGCTGGGGCCAAAAATGCCACCGCCCCAGGGCCCTTTGGTTTTACATGGGCTTATATAAGAAAAAACTCTAAAAATCTTCTTCTCTGCAACCGCAAGGCCCAGGTCTTTGATATTTGGTATGAAACTTCATCTAGTGGACCCCTACCAAGATTGTTCAAATAAAAGTGCTGGGGCCAAAAATGCCCCCTGCCCCGTGGCCCTTTTGTTTCACATGGGCTTATATAGGGAAAATCTTCTTCTCTGAAACTGCAAGGCCCAGGTCTTTGCTATTTGGTATAAAGCTTTATCTAATGGACCCCTAACAAGATTGTTCAAATTATAGTGCTGGGGCCAAAAATGCCCCCACCCCGGGGCCCTTTGGTTTTACATAGGCTTATATAGGGAAAATCTTTAAAAATCTTCTTCTCTGAAACTAAAAGGCCCAGGTCTTTGATATTTGGTATAAAGCTTTATCTTATGGACCTCTACCAAGATTGTTCAAATTATAGCCCTGTAGCCAAAAATGCCCCCGCTCCGGGGCCCTTTGATTTTACATAGACTTATATAGGGAAAATCTTGAAAAATCTTCTTCTCTGAAACCACAAGGCTTAGGTCTTTGATATTTTATATGAAGCTTCAGCTAGTGGACCTCTACCAAGATTGTTCAAATTATAGCCCTGAGGCTAAAAATGCCCCCACTCCAGAGCCCTTTGGTTTTACATAGACTAATATAGCAAAAATCTTGAAAAATCTTCTTCTCTGAAACCACAAGTCTTAGGTCTTTGATATTGGTTATGAAGCTTTATCTAGTGGACCCCTACCAAGATTGTTCAGATTATAGTGCAGGGGCCAATATTGCCCCCACCCCAGGGCCCTTTTGTTTCACATGGGCTTATATAGGGAAAATCTTCTTCTCTGAAACTGCAAGGCCCAGGTCTTTGCTATTTGGTATGAAGCTTTATCTAGTGGACCCCTACCAAGATTGTTCAAATTATAGTGCTGGGACCAAAAATGCCCCCACCCCGGGGCCCTTTGGTTTTACAAAGGCTTATATAGGGAAAATCTTTAAAAATCTTCTTCTGTGAAACTACAAGGCCCAGGTCTTTGACATTTGGTATGAAGCGTCGTTATGGACCTCTACCAAGATTGTTCAAATTATAGCCCTGGGGCCAAAAATGCCACGCTCGGGGCCTTTTGGTTTTACATAGACTTATATAGGGTAAATCTTGGAATATCTTCTTCTCTGAAACCACAAGGCTTTTGTCTTTGATATTAGTTATGAAGCTTCAGCTAGTGGACATCTACCAAGATTGTTCAAATTATAGCCCTGGGGCCAAAAATGCCCCCGCTCCAGAGCCCTTTGGTTTTACATAGACTAATATAGCGAAAATCTTAAAAAATCTTAGGTCTTTGACATTTGTTATGAAGCTTCAGCTAGTTGACCTCTACCAAGATTGTTCAAATTATAGCCCTGAGACCAAAAATGCCACTGCCACTTGGCCCTTTGGTTTTACATAGACTTATATAGGGAAAATCTTTAAAAATCTTCTTCTCTGAAACCAAAAGGCCCAGGTCTTTGCTATTTGGTATGAAGCTTCATCTAGTGGATTCCTACCAAGATTGTTCAAATTATAGTGCTGGGGCCAAAAAAGCCCCCGCCCTGGGGCCCTTTGGTTTTACATAGGCATATATAGGGAAAATCTTTAAATTCTTCTTCTCTGAAACCACAAGGCCTAGGTCTTTGATATTTGGTGTGAAATTTCATCTAGTGGACCTCTATCAAGATTGTTCAAATTATAGTGCTGGGGCCAAAAATGCCCCCAGCCGAGACCCTTTGGTTTTACAAAGACTTATACAGGGAAAACTTTAAAAAATCTTCTTCTCTGAAACTGCAAGGCCAAGGTCTTTGATATTTGGTATGGAGCTTTATCTAGTGGACCTCTACCAAGATTGTTCAAATTATAGCCCTCGGCCACAAATGCCCCCGTCCCGGGGCCCTTTGGTTTTACATAGACTTACATAGAGATATAATCTTTGAAAATCTTCTTCTCTGAAACAGCAAGGCCCAGGTCTTTGATATTTGGTGTGAAACTTCATCTAGTGGACCTCTATCAAGATTGTTTAAATTATAGCCCTGAGACCAAAAATGTCCCAGCCCCGGGGCCATTTGGTTTTACCTAGGCTTATGAAGGGAATATCTTTAAAAAAAACCTTCTTCTCTGAAACCGCAATATTAGTAAACCTTTGCCAAGATTGTTCAAATTAAGCCTTTATTGATATTTGGTATGAAGCTTCACCTTTTTAGACCTCCCTCAACATTATGCACACTATAACCCTGGGGTCAATAATGGTCCTCCCCCGGACCCACTTGTTACTCGATGGATCAGGTGAGTGATCCAGGGCCATCATGGCCCTCTTGTGTTTTATATTAGGATCACTTTTTGTCTGTCATCCGTGGGTAAACATTTTCTTCAAACAACATCACCTCCTAAACCACTAATCGGATTTTGACCAAACTTCACAGGAATGATCCTTAGGTGGTCCCCTTTCAAAGTTGTTCAAATGGTTCCGGTCCATTGCACATATATGTCACAGGAGCCAAAAATAGATTTTTTCAGAGAAAACTTAAAAAATCTTCTTCTCTGAAACTGCAAGGCCCAGGTCTTCCATATTTGGTATGAAGCTTCATCTAGTGGACCCCTACCAAGATTGTTCAAATTATAGTGCTGGGGCCAAAAACGCCCCCACACCGGGGTCCTTTGGTTTTACATGGGCTTATATAGGAAAATCTTTAAAAATCTTCTTCTCTGAGACCACAAGGCCCAGGTCTTTGATATTTGGTATGAAGCTTCATCTAGTGGACCCCTACCAAGATTGTTCAAATTATAGTGCTGGGGCCAAAAATGCCCCCGCCCCGGGGCCCTTTGGTCTTACATGGGCTTATATAGGGAAAATCTGTAAAATTCTTCTTCTCTGAAACCGCAAGGCCCAGGTCTTTGATATTTTATATGAAGCTTCATCTAGTGAACCCCTACCAAGATAGTTCAAATTATAGTGCTGGGGCCAAAAATGCCCCCGCAACGGGGCCCTTTGGTTTTACATGGGCTTATATAGAGAAAATCTTTAATAATCTTCTTCTCTGAAACTGCAAGGCCCGGGTCTTTGCTATTTGGTATGAAGCTTCATCTAGTGGACCCCTACCAAGATTGTTCAAATTATAGTGCTGGGGCCAAAAATGCCCCCGCCCCGGGGCCCTTTGGTTTTACATGGGCTTATATAGGGAAAATCTTTAAAAATCTTCTTCTCTGAAACCGCAAGGCCCAGGTCCTGCTATTTGGTATGAAGCTTCATCTAGTAGACCCCTACCAAGATTGTTCAAATTAAAGTGCTGGGGCCAAAAATGCCCCCGTCCCTGGGCCCTTTGGTTTTACATAGGCTTACCGGTATATAGGGAAAAAACTTTAAAAATCTTCTTCTCTGAAAAGGCCCAGGTCTTTGATATTTGGTATGAAGCTTCATCTTGTGGACCTCTACCAAGATTGTTCAAATTATAGCCCTGGTGCCAAAAAAGCCCCCACTCCGGGGCCCTTTTTGTTTTACATAGACTTATATAGGAAAAATCTTGAAAAATCTTCTTCTCTGAAACAACAAGGCCTAGGTCTTTGATATTTGGTATGAAGCTTCATCTAGTGGACCTCTACCAAGATTGTTCAAATTATAGCCCTGAGAACAAAAATGCCCCGGTCTCGTGGGGGGGGGGGGAGCCCTTTGGTTTTACATAGACTTGTATAGGGAAAATCTTCTGTGAAACCATAAGGCCTAGGTCTTTGATATTTGTTGTGAAATTTCATATAGTGGACCTCTATCAAGATTGTTCAAATTATACCCCTTGGGCCAAAAATCCCCCCGCCCCGGGACCCTTTGGTTTTACATGGACTTATATAGGGAAATCTTTAAAAATCTTCTTCTATGAAACTGCAAGGCCCAGGTCTTTGATATTTTGTGTGAAGCTTCATCCAGTGGACCTCTATCAAGGTTGTTTAAATTATAGCCCTGAGGCCAAAAATGCCCCCACCATGGGGCCATTTGGTTTTACATAGGCTTATGTAGGGAACATCTTTAAAAAAATCTTCTTCTCTGAAACCGCAAGGCCCAGGTCTTTGATATTTGTTGTGTAGCTTCATCTAGTGGACCTTCGCCAAGATTGTTCAAATTATAGTCTTTGTTGATATTTGGTATGAAGCTTCACCTATTTAGACCTCCCTCAACATTATGCACATTATAGCCCTGGAGTCAATAATGGCCCTCCCCGGGGCCCACTTGTTACTCTATGGATCAGGTGAGCGATCCAGGGCCATCATGGCCCTCTTGTTACAGAGAAAATAAGGCTTGACATTGCATGTAAATATCATACACTAAGCAGAGGTTTCACATGACATTTCAAGCCTCAATTTACCCTGAAAAGTAATTGCGCTGCATACCAACGCAGCGCCATTTGTAATGAGTTTGAGACATGGACTATGTATTCATGAAACTTGACTTTTCATTGATGTAAGCGAATTGTCAGTTACAGAAGTTCGGATTATAGATACAATTAAAACACAGTTTTAACAATTTTAATTTGCTACTACATTTAATTATACATTTGTAATCTGAAGTTTTGCCATTCGCATTCTATTTTTGATACATTCTGGACTTTTAATAACGAACTATGTTTTTCGTTTTAATCGTCGAAAGGGTATTCGGTTTTGATTACTGTTTTATTGTCTGTCAGTACAGTATTGAATATACTTCTGATATTTCGTTGTTGAATTGTCCCAAAATTAAAATTCAGAGTTTGAAATAGATGATGGTATGTCTATGTGTGTTTGAAATAGATGACAGTGTTCCAACACAGAATGGTTCAATCTACGGTTTAGAACTATCCTTTTCGATTTCAATTATTGTTTACTGCGTAATAATTAAGCCTGTTACTACAGCAAAGGTTAACCCTTTCAACCCTGAAGACCAGCACAGATACTTATGCAAACCATGTAGATCCTGATGATATGGCTCATAATGAGCCACCTTATCAGGATATTTTACTTGCCATCCTGATAACGCTTTAAAGCTAGATACCATATTTAGTAGAATGGACGTGCCCAAAGTCAGTGATGGTACAGTCCATTCCGGAAACTCAGGGGTCAAAGGGTAAATAAATCAAAGCACTGGCAGTTCTGATAGATCGAGTATCTCTGAGTGTAGAACTGTTTCGTTTAACCCTTAATCCTTTTTGTACCAAATGGAATCTTCCTGCTTATATATAGCTGGAATCCATTTCAAAATTTAGGGGTGACGAGTTGTATTTTCTTCAAAATTTATTGGGAAAAAGGCTGAACGTTTTGCAGTGTAGACCCTGATCGCGGCGTCTGATCTGGGCCTGCACTGTTTGCCAAGGAACCCCTTTAGGGGTTTACAGGACAAAATGGGTCAAATAGTTATACCTTAAGCGAACAATGTAGACCCTGATCAGACACCGCGTTCTGATATGGGTCTACACTGTTTGCAATACCCAACACATGATTCAGTCAATAGTCTACAGATAATTCCCTAACATGTAGGCAACACCCTGAACTCACAGAGGCACAAATAAAGTGTTTTTTTTTTTTTGTTTTTTTTGTAAATGACTGCTGCCTGGATTTCCGAAAAACACGCCTATATAATTTTGACCCCCTTAAACCCGACTTTTTATAGTTTAACTGGGTTAATGGTGGTACATATTATTTTATTCTTATTTCTGGTTAAAGACATATAGGAAAAATCTTTAAAAAAAATTCTTCCCTGAACCTGTAAGGCCCGGGTCTTTGATATTTGGTGTGCAGCTTCATCTAGTGGACCTCTGCATCTACATCTATCCCCGGAAACCAGTGGGTTCCGGGACGGGCCATTTTGACCCAATGGCTATAATTTGAATACTCTTGGTAGAGGTCTTCTAGTTGAATCTCCAAACCAATTATCAAAGACCTGGGCCTTGTGGTTTCAGAGAAGAGTTTTTATGATTTTCCCTATATAAGTCAAGGTAAAACCAAAGGGCCCCGGGGCGGAGGCATTTTGGCCCCAGGGCTATAATTTGAACAATCTTGATAGAGGTCTGCAAGACGAAGCTTCATACCAAGTATTAAACATCTGAGCCTTTTGATATCAGACAAGAAGATTTTTCCATATATAAGTCAATGTAAAACCAAAGGGCCACTTTTTGGCCCCAGGGCTCTAATATGAACAAACGTGATAGAGATCCACTAGATGAGGCTTCACACCAAATAACAAAGACCCGGGCCCTGTGGTTTCAGATAAGAAGATATTTTAAAGATTTTTCCTATATAAGTCAATGTAAAACTAAAGGGCCCGGGGCGGGGACATTTTTGGCGAAAGGGATATAATTTGAACAATCTTGGTAGAAATCCACTAGGGCCCCGGGGCGGGGGCATTTCTGGCGCAAGGGCTATAATTTGAACAATCTTGGTAGAAATCCACCAGATGAAGCTACACACCAAATATCAAAGACCCGGGCCTTGCGGTTTCAGAAGAGAATAATTTTAAGATGTTTCCTGTATAAGTCCATGTAAAACCAGTGGGCCCCGTGGCGGGGCATTTTTGGCCCCAGGGCTGTAATTTGAACATTCTTGATAGAGGTCCACAAGACGAAGCTTCATACCAAATATCAAACACCTCAGCTATCTGTTTTCAGACAAGAAGGTTTTAAAGGTGTTCCCCATGCACGTCCATATGTAAAACCAAAGGGTCCCGGAGCGGGGGCATTTTTGGCCCCATGGCTTTAGTTTAAATACTCTTGATAGAGGTCCACAAGACAAAGCTTCATTCCAAATATCAAACACCTGCTGGTTTCAGACAAGAAGATTTTTAAAGGTTTTTCCATTGTATGTCTGGTCCTCCGTGGCCTAGTGGATAAGAGCGCAGACTCTTAATCATTAGGTCTCTCACCGCTGTGGGTTCGAGCCTCACTCGGGTCACATGTGAGACGCCAAGTTCTGCAACGGAAGTTCAGGTGGTTTCTCCGGGTACTCCGGTTTTCGCCCACCTCTGATTAACGATCGGCTCGATATGAGTGAAATAATCTTAAAAGGGCCGTAAAACCAAGCCAAAAAACAAACAATGTATGTCTATGTTAGACCATTAGACCAAGGGCCCCGGAGGGGGAACATTTTTGGCATCAGGGCTTTAATTTGAACAATCTAGGCAGAGGTCCACTAAAGAAGCTGCACACCAAATGTCAAAGACCCGGGCCTTACAGGTTCAGGGAGGATTTTTTTTTAAGATTTTTCCTATATATGTCAAACCAAAGGGCCACGGGATGGGGGCATTTCGGGCTCAAGGGCTATAATTTGAACAATCTTGATAGAGGTTTATGAATGTCATAAGGTGCACCGTCCTTCGGATCGGGACGTTAACTGGAGCCACCTGTGCAGGGAGAACCATACCCTATGCAGGGTAAAGATCCCTACCGTAGTGGCATGATTACTGTGTAGGCGTTCTTCCTGCAAAACATGAAGTGTATGTAATATACACCTGCGGTAATGGTCAAATGTGACCGACGCAGTATCAGTAGATAGATGGATACATGTAGATAGGTCTACAAGACAAAGCTTCATACCAAATATCAAACACCTCAACCTTCTGGTTTCAGACAAGGAGATTTTTATAGGTTTTCCCTATAAAATGTAAAATCCATGTAAAATCAAAGGGCCTCGGGGTTGGGGGCATTTTTGGCCCCAGTGCTATCATTTGAGCAATCTGGATAGAGGCCTCGGGGTGGGGGCATTTTTGGTCCCAGTGGTATAATTTGAACTATCTTGATAGAGGTCCATAAGACGAAGCTTCATAGCAAATATCAAACACCTGAGCCTTCTGGTTTCAGACAAGAAGATTTTTAAAGGTTTTCCCTATATAAGTCTATGTCAAACCAAAGGGCCCCAGAGCGGGGGAATTTTTGGCCCCAGGGCTATAATTTGAACAATCTTGGTAGAGGTCCACAAGATTAAGCTACACGCCAAATATCGAAGACCTGGGCTTTGCGGTTTCAGAGGAGAAGATTTTTTAAGTTTTCATTAAAAAATCTATTTTTGTCTCCTGTGACCTTGATGTGCTGCGGACCGGAACCATTTGAACAACTTTGAAAGGGGACCACCGTGAAGTTTGGTCAAAATCCAATCAGTGGTGTTGAAGGAGATATCGTCTAAAGAAATTGTTTACGGACGCACGACGGACGAAAAGTGATCACAAAAGCTCACCTCGTCACTACGTGACAGGCAAGCTAAAAAGAAACAAGGCAATCCCTCGCATCTGCATACAACCCATCAACATCAAAATCCAATCTGAATATATTAGACCTATTAAGCATTAAAATATTACTTTTGATGCTTCTGTGATGCTAGCTTTGTCTTCTATCCTATTCACAAGGTTTTAAATGTCATGTCTATTGTGACCATGGCATCTGATCCTTGTCCTTGAACATCAATAGGGTTCATTCTCTCTCCATGGGCAACATTTATGGAAGGTTGAATGATTTAAAGAAGATTGTTTTGTCTTCTATCCTGTTCCCGATGTTTTTTATGTTATGTTCATTGTAACCTTGACCTTTGACCCTGAAAATCAAAACGGTTCACCGTCTCCATGGGGAACATTTGTGGAAGGTTTGATGCTTCTGTGATGAATGCTTTGTCTTCTATCCTCTTCACAAGGATTTTGGTGTCAAGTCCATTGTGATCTTCACCTTTGACCCTTGACGTTGAAAATCAATTGGGTTCATTCTCTCTCCATGGGAAACATTTATGGAAGGTTTGGTGCTTCTATGATGATTGCTTTTGTCTTATATCCTGTTCGCAAGGTTTTTAATGTCAAATCCATATAGGGTTCATTTTCTCTCTATGATTATATTTCTATTAACTCCATTGTGACCTTGACATTCGAACCTTGACCTTGAAAATCAATAGGGCTCATCCTTCCTATATGGGAAACATATTCGGAAGGTTTGATGCATCTATGATGATAGCTTTGCCTTCTATCCTGTTCACAAGGTTCTTAATGTCAAGTCCATTGTGATCTTGACTTTTGACCAGTGACCTTGAATTTCAAAAAGGGTTGATCCTCTCTCCATGGGAAACATTTATGGAAGGTTTGATGCTTCTATGATGACAGCTTTTTCGTCTATCCTGTTCACAAGGTTTTTAATGTTAAGTCTATGGTGACCTTGACATTTGACCCTAGACCTTGAAAATCTATAGTGTTCATCATCTCTCCATGGAAAACATTTGTGGAAGGTTTGGTGCTTCTGTGATGATAGCTTTGTCTTTTATCCTATTCACAATGTCTTTAATCTCAAGTCCATTGTTAGATTGACATTTGACCCTTGACCTTGAAAATCAATAGGATTTATCCTCTCTCCATGTGGAACAATTCTGGAAGGTTTGATGCTTCTACGCTGATGGTTTTGTCTTCAATCCTGTTCACAAGGTCCCGGACACACGGACAAACACCCACACCCGCACACGGACGCACGGCAGAGATGCTATATATCCACCGCAACGTTGTTGCGAGGGGATAATGACGACCAATCAGGTAATGTGTCATTGACTGGTGATAGACAGACCTCACAGAGATAATTCTGAAGTCATTCAAAATTTTTGAAGTATTCGGTTGCTTATTTGCGGCGAAAAGCTCTTTATGACCTGTTCGCAATGTTTATTCTTTCAGACAGACCTCACAGAGATAATTCTGAAGTCATTTAAAATTTTTGAAGTATTCGGTTGCTTATTTGCGGCGAAATGCTCTTTATGACCTGTTCGCAATGTTCCATTCTTTCCCTTCCGCTGATTCAAGAAGAGCAGTTGTCAGTTTCTGGCGGAAGAATATGCACTGTTCTGGTTAGCCGCTTATAAAAACTTGCCATAGGTAAACTGATCGGCTCAATATTGACCTAAATAGTGTTCACTGGGCCGTTAAACTCCAATACAAACAAAGGTCCAACCCTTTAAAGACATGCAAAATTATGAAACATTTTAATGAAATTAAAGGTTTAAAACAAACCTTTTTTTCCGCAGCGCTTCCTCCTTTGCTCCAACATGGAGCAATTTTTTACTTGTGTCATTGTTTTCTTAGTTTGGATATTATGGCTCTTCCTAGATCATTTTTTCAGTTGTTTAGAGCCAATGGTTAATCAGTGGTGGGCAAAATCTGGAGTAGCCATAGACAAAACACCTGATCTTTTATTGCACGGGGTTCTAACCCACAGTGATGAGAGCTGATGATAAAGTGACAGAACTCTTACCGACTAGGCCACGGAGGCTCGTAATGTCTACTTCACTTAGATCTGAAGATAATTTATGGGTAAAAAAAATTCAATAAATGAATTTTGATTTCAAACATTCAATATTATAACTGGGTCAGTAAAATATTTTATCAAGGACTTACCTTTTATTCTGCCACTTGAAATAAAAATTGATAATTATTGATCCAATTAACCCATTTTTTACCAGAAACCCCAAAATGGTTAATTGGCAAATTGTGCAGGCCCATATCAGAAGCTGCAAAATGCGGTGTCTGACCAGGGCCTACACTGTTTGTGAAAAGTAATAAATTTTTAAGAAAACACAATGTTTGTTTGTTTGTTTTATTAGCTCACCTGTCACGTAGTGACAAGGTGAGCTTTTGGGATCACTTTTTGTCCGTCGTGCTTCCGTGCATCCGTGCGTCCGTAAACTTTTCTTCAAACGACATCTCCTCCTAAACCACTGATCGTATTTTGACCAAACTTCACAGGAATGATCCTTAGGTGGTCCCCTTTCAAAGTTGTTCAAATGGTTCCGGTCCGTTGCACATACAGGTCACAGTAGCCAAAAATAGATTTTTTTCACCGCAAACTTAAAAAATCTTCTTCTCTGAAACCGCAAGGCCCAGGTCTTTGATATTTGGTATGAAGCTTCATCTAGTGGACCCCTACCAAGATTGTTCAAATTATAGTGCTGGGGCCAAAAATGCCCCCGCACAGGGGCCCTTTGGTTTTACATGGGCTTATATAGGGAAAATCTTTAAAAATCTTCTTCTCCGAAACTGCAAGGTCCAGGTCTTTGATATTTGGTATGAAGCTTCATCTAGTGGACCCCTACCAAGATTGTTCAAATTATAGTGCTGGAGCTAAAAATGCCCCCGCACGGGGGCCCTTTGGTTTTACATGGGCTTATATAGGGAAAATCTTAAAAAATCTTCTTCTCTGAAACCGCAAGGCCCAGGTCTTTGATATTTGGTATGAAGCTTCATCTAGTGGACCCCTACCAGGATTGTTCAAATTATAGTGCTGGGGCCAAAAATGCCCCCGCACGGGGGCCCTTTGGTTTTACATGGGCTTATATAGGGAAAATTTTTTTAAAATCTTCTTCTCTGAAACCGCAAGGCCCAGGTCTTTGATATTTGGTATGAAGCTTTATATAGTGGACCCCTACCAAGATTGTTCAAATTATAGTGCTGGATCTAAAAATGCCCCCGCACGGGGGGCCTTTGGTTTTACATGGGCTTATATTAGGGAAAATCTTGAAAAATCTTCTTCTCTGAAACCGCAAGGCCCAGGTCTTTGATATTTGGTATGAAGCTTCATCTAGTGGACCCCTACCAAGATTGTTCAAATTATAGTGCTGGGCCCAAAAATGCCTCCGTACCAGGGCCCTTTTGTTTTACATAGGCTTATATATCGAAAATCTTTAAAAATCTTCTTCTCTGAAACCACAAGGCCCAGGTCTTTGATATTTGGTATGACGCTTCATCTAGTGGACCCCTACCAAGATTGTTCAAATTATAGTGCTGGAGCTAAAAATGCCCCCCACACGGGGGCCCTTTGGTTTTACATGGGCTTATATAGGGAAAATCTTGAAAAATCTTCTTCTCTGAAACCGCAAGGCCCAGGTCTTTGATATTTGGTATGAAGCTTCATCTAGTGGACCCCTACCAAGATTATTCAAATTATAGTGCTGGGGCCAAAAATGCCCCCGCACCAGGGCCCTTTTGTTTTACATTGGCTTATATAGGGAAAATCTTGAAAAATCTTCTTCTGTGAAACTGCAAGGCCCAGGTCTTTGATATTTGGTATGAAGCTTCATCTTGTGGACCTCTACCAAGATTGTTCAAATTATAGCCCTGGGGCCAAAAATGCCCCCGCTCCGGGGCCCTTTGGTTTTACATAGATGTATATAGGGAAAATCTTGAAAAATCTTCTTCTTTGAAACCACAAGGCTTAGGTCTTCGATATTTGTAATGAAGCTTCAGCTAGTGGACCTCTATAAAGATTGTTCAAATTATAGCCCTGAGACCAAAAATGCCTCGGCCATGTGGCCCTATGGTTTTACATAGACTTATATAGGGAAAATCTTTAAAAATCATCTTCTCTGAAACACAAGGCTTAGGTCTTTGATATTTGTTATGAAGCTTCAGCTAGTGGACCTCTACCAAGATTGTTCAAATTATAGCCCTGGGGCCAAAAATGCCCCTGCTCCGGGGCCCTTTGGTTTAACATAGACTTATATAGGGAAAATCTTGTTTTACATAGACTTCTATATGCAGGGTAAACCTCTTCTTCTCTGAAACCAGAAAGCCCAGGTCTTTCATATTCGATATGAAGCTTCATCTTGTGGACCTCTACCAAGATTGTTCAAATTATAGCCCTGGGGCCAAAATTGACCCTGCCCGGGGCCCACTTATTATACATTGGATCAGGTGAGAGAACCAGGGCCCTCTAGGCCCTCTTGTTTGAGGTTTAACATCCCCATCAACACTGTAAAGGTCATTTTGGAGATGTTGCTTCCAATTTTGTGGGACATTTACCCGACACTGGGATGAAATGACATCTCAAGTCCTGTCGCCAAATGAAACCAATAGGGTTTATACGCATGGGCGGTCCGACTCGCGCACTGCTTTGCCTGGGCAGGCTTGGAAATCTCCAAGGGGGTTACCAGTACTCATGTGCGGGTCGGTTTCAGCTCTGGGTGGAAGCATCATGCAGCCCATATATTTCTTCAAGCCCCGATGGGGAAAACACAATGTGAAACCCCTGAATTTTGAAATGGACTCCAGCTGTATATAAGGAGGAAGATTCCATTTGGTACAAAAAGGGTTAAATCAGGGCAATGTCATGAGAAAACGTGTTTTTGCCATTTGCAAACAACAAAGATGCAGATTGGCCCACGCATCCCCGCAGTCCAATCAGCACCTTCCTGTTTGCTGCTTAGATAGAACAATACCTCTAGTTTCTATATCTGAAATTTTAAGACTTGCTAGGTTACCGAAAAATCCTAAAAATATGGACACCTTGTAAATTCTCCTAAAAGTTTAACAATTTGTTTCATGACCCAGCAAAGTGTCCAAAAAGTCCAGACAAAATGGCAACAGTGTAGACCCTAATCAGACTGCTCCTTCAGGAGCAGTCTGATCTGGGTCTGCACTGTTTGCTTAGGCCTATCTGTCCCATTACTTAGGATCATTACAGTATGTAGCTGAGCAAGCTAGCTGGTTAGTGTCTTAGCATGCTACAAACCCTTAAGTTATTTTTATGATGTAAGATCTCCATAATAAATTGGTCTAGTGAATAAGAGTGCTGACCCTTTCAACACTTTTGTTTGACCTAGCTAGGGTCACATGTTAGACACCAATTTCTGAAACCGAAGGTCAGGTGGTTTTTCTCTGAGTACTCTGGTTTTTACCCACCTCTGATTAATGATTAGCTCAGAATAACTGAAATAAGCTTGAAAGGGCAGTAAAAAAAAGATAAAAGCATGTGTTGGAAGAGACTTGTGCTTGGGTATGTCTGAGCAGTGGAGACACTGACAGCCAGCATGCACCTAATAGGTCACATGTGAGATGCCAGGTTTTTCTCCGGGTACTCCTGTTGTCACCCACCTCTTCTTCATATCAGCTCGATATGAGTGAAATAATCTCGAAAGGACCGTAAAATAAGACCAAAAAATAATAATAATAATCAAGTTATTTGGAATTGGCCCAGTTACAGGTGTGAGGTCTGCTGTATTGGCCCGAGGCCGAAATTACTTGATTATTGACAATTTTATTAATTGACACAATCAAAAATCATGATTATTGACCTCAGCCTAATATCCCTTGACCTTCGGTTAATAGTTAATATGAATGACTGTCAATAATATGATGTTATTAATCAAATAATTTCATATTGGCCCAGTTGCAGCTCCGAGGTCTGCTGTATTGACCCGAGGCCAAAGGCCAAGGCCAATACAGCAAACCTCTGACCTGTAACTGGGCCAATACGAAAGTACTTGATTAATGACATCATAGTATAAAAGGTAACAAAGGGCCTTGTCGTCTTAGTTTCTTGAAGAAACAAATGTTGTGGATGTTTGTAACAATGGCCTCACCGAGGTGATTCTAACAACCATACACAACATTTGTTTCTTGGAGTGATTATGAAACTTAGGAATAAAGAGGGTTATCTGTTGATAATTGAGGTCCCTGAAAGCCTTAAGGCTATCAGAATGCCTGAACAGATTACCTTCAGACTGGTAGGCAACATGCCGTAAAGAAGGATTTTGTGTAATTTGGCGCATATGCATTGTTGAAATATAATTTGGTTATTTTCTTTTGATATAATTGAAGGGTAATATTTAATTATTTTTATCAAATCAAATTTCAAAATTAATACCTTCTGTCATAAGAAAGGCAGTAATTATAAGGAAAAATTCTCATATTAACTCTTTGAATGCTGGGTAATTTAGCATGCATTTTCGTTTTCATCATCTGTAAATTGTTTTCAAAATTAACTTTAAAAAAATCTTTCAGAAATACCACCAGAGTGTCAAACAGCCCATCTCAAGATCATGCCGTGGATATTGGCAGAATTCCATGGAATCAGTTCCACTGAGACAGAATTATTTAGTAAATCCATGGAATTCCATGAAAACTGGTACAAAACAGTGGAGATGAAATAATGTAAAAATAAAAAAAAAAAAAACACAACATTCTTCGGCAATGTGCCACCAAATTCCATCAACTTATGTGGAATCTACGGAATTGATAGAATTCCATGGATTTATATGGATTCCATAGAATCTCATGATATTTCTATAGATTCTATGGAGTATTCAGACGGAATCCATAGAAAGATGCCACAAAAAATCCATGGTTTTCCAGAGAAAGTTGCAGATTTCCATGGAAAATCCCTTTTAATCCTTGAAACTTGTGTTAAATAATCTCATGCTGATCAGTATATTTCGGTTCTGATCAAGGTCAACCTGGCGTCATCAGTTGGACAAACTATGATTGGCTTGAGTCCCCAAGTTTTATTATTATCTACCTACTGGTTCTGTAAAATATTTCTGAAGGCTTTTTACTTTATATGGGCATTGTGGCCATATTGGTTATGTGACCAAACCCATATTGATTTATTTGCATTTCAATGTTGCTCAAAGTTTTCATATATGAAATTGGGTTATTGACGTAAGTTTAACTTTCCACGGCACCTCCTTCATTAATCCGTGGAAAGTTGTCACTGATTTCCTTGTTTCCATAGAAAATTATTGGATTCCAAGGACATTCAAGGCTATAAGAAAAAGATTTTGTTTGATTTGAGGTTTAATGTCCCCGTCACCACTGTAAAGGTCATTTTGGAGACGTTGATTCCAATTTTGTGGGAATTTTACCCGACATTGAGATGAATTAACATCTCAAGCCCTGTCGCCCAATAAAACCAACAGGGTTTATAAGCGTGGACGGTCTGACTCGCACGGCTTGGCCTGGCTTAGATCCTCTAGTGGTTTACCAGTACTTGTGTGCGGGTCGGATTCAGCTCTGCGTGGAAGCATCATGCAGCCCATATATTTCTTCAAGCCCCGATGTGCGGGGGCCAATAAGAAAAAGATAGAAAAACTGCCATCTGCTTATTCTGTGGATTCCATGGAAAATCAGCCTGTTTTTGAAAATTCCATGGCAAAGTCTGTAGAAACCTGTGGCTTTCCTGGAAAATCATGAAATGGTATGGCATTTGTAGAGACGGGGAGTTTGGATACAGATCAGGGCTGACGTCTGATGTTTTGTCCGGCCTGAGGTAAGAGCACTGTCTTTTAATTATTAGGTCACTCACCACTGTAGGCTTGATTCCATTGTGGAATTCTGAAATTATTTGAGGGTCACTGATGAGGCCTTATTGGCCGAAATTAGCTACCGGTAGTCTGGCCCAGAAAACATGTACACTCCATATTTTCCAGTCCTGTGGTGTATTCGTTGCTTCCAAAGCATAACCCTTTCTAGAACATATTTGACCCTTGCTCGAGTCAAATGTAAGACACTTAGTTTTGCATCAGAAGGTCAAGTGGTTACTCTCGGGGGTACTCCGATTTTCATCCAGTTTTTAATAAGTGAAATAATCTTGAAAGAGCCGTAAAGCTAAAATAAAAAAATAAAAAAAATAACAGGGTTCCTGCTTCAGACCCAACAGTCATGTTTTTTAAGATGACAATAATTTCTGGTTTCAACTACCGGATTATTGCTTCAACTACCTGATTATTGCCAACCAATCTTTATTTAATTACCAGTTATCTACCTGTCCAGCAGTAATACAGCTACTTTATAATGTTTATGAATTTAACAATGTAATTTGACAATTACTACTGACATATTTTTGCATTGTTACACCAATTTACATATTTAAGTAAGGATTGCTCCATAAGAAATCTACACCTTTACGCTTTTTTGCTTCAATAATCACACATTCAAATTGTAATAGAATAAAGGTCAACAAGAATTCATTGACAATACTATTCTAGGAGTAAACCTTCTGCTATTATTTGGCTGACGGAAAATATTCCCTGTACAACTTGTCTGTTTCAACATCTTTCGTATATTGTAGTGTTAAATGACAGGCTGCTCTGCAAAAGGCGTGCAATTATTCTGACAGTTACAAAGGAAGTGCTATTTTCGGCTGATGTTAACACAGACTTTTGAGAAAATAACACAAAATAAGGAAGATTAGGTTACCTGAGTCATCCATTCAGGTAAGAGGAATTTCGATTTTCCCAAGCATCTGTTTCATCCATTGCTATTGTCATGTGACATTAACAAGTCCCTATAATGAATGCCCTTTTAAACCCCATGTCATGTAGTGAAAAGTAGGGTTTACATGGGTATGTATTATTTTCCTTATTTCTGCTCAAAAACATAGTTTGTGGGTACTCACAATCTATGTTTGGAGCAGAAATGAGGAAACTAAATGGCATTAAATGTACCTTAGTACCTTTGAAAGATATTGTTGCAGCAAACAGGTGTGTTTTCGTAGCCATGTAGCAGTGCATTTGCATGCTTATGCAAACGAGTTGTGCAGAACAGAACATTTTTGCATACATTAACTTCATGCATAAACCTACTTTCTGCAGAATATGGTTATTCAAATTTTTACTTCAGGAAATGCTTTTGTTTTTTGTTAGTTGAGTGTAATGGCCCAGTTAGCACTATTTAGGTCATACAAAGCTGGTCAGTTTACCTGGCCACTCGTTTCCTGGGCAGGGATATACGTAAGTGGTTAACCAGTGATCAGTGCACATTCTTTCGCCAGAAACTGACAATTGCCCTTCTTGAATCAGCAGAAGGGAGAGAATGACCATAGAAAAGATGTCATGATCAATGTTGCATACCCCGGCTGGTTGATTCCGGAATGGGATAATTACGAGCAAGATGAAGCAAAATTATAGTGTGTCTTTGACATTAGAAGTCAAATATGAAAATATTTGATAATTGTCTTATTTCTGCACTAAACATAGATTGTGGGTGCTCGTTTATCGCCACACCTATAATCTATGTTTTCAAGCAAAAATAAGGAAAGTAATGAAGACTCACCCATGTATATAAAGGTAACAAGTCTGTGTAATGATCATCCCTCTAAACCCCACTTTATATAGAGAAAATTGGGGTCTACAGGGGTAGGCATAATTTGCTTATTTCTGCTCCTTTTGATTTGATGTTTAACGTCCCTGTCAACACTATATAGGTCATTTTGGAGACGTTGCTTCCAATTTTGTGGGACTTTTACTCGACATTGAGATGAAATGGCATCTCAAGCCCTGTCACCCAATGAAATGCTCCTAGACATAGGTTGTGGGGTACTCATTAGAACCACCTCACTGAGGTGGTTCTAACGAGCACCCATAACCTAAGTGAGGTGGTTCTAACGAGCACCCATAACCTATGTTTTGAATATAAATAAAAAATTATCACAAAGTTTCATCGGAAAAGTAGCCATTTTGGAGATGTGATGTCGCACAGGCGTGTTATCATTAGGAAATACCAGTTTTGTCTGTGGCAAACCTCAGGAGGTCAGTAAGATGCACATGTTACTGGTGATCAGGAGGTCATGGGTTCGATACCTGCCTGCCAGGTCGGCAAAATTCTTTTGTGGAGACTGATCATGAAATCTTTTCTTAGCTGTCATTCTCTTCCTCATTACGATAAAACATCCATGCAACATAGTGCATTTTTTCACATCTCCAAAATGGCTACTTTTCTGATGAAAATCCGTGATATTTTTCTTATTTATACTGCAAACATAGGTTGTGGGTGCTCGTTAGAACCGCCTCATTGAGGCGGTTCTAACGAGTACCCACAACCTATGTCTTGGAGCAGAAAAAAGAAAAGTAATGAATACTGCTGTAAGCCCCAGTTTTCTTTGTATAAAGTGGGGTGTTAATTTCACGGACTGGTTCAAGTAATGGTCTGTAGATTCAAGAAAAGAAGGGTTGTTGTCAGTTTTTGTAAAGGAATGAGCACTGTTCTTGCTAACCGCTTGTTTTTGTTTGATTTGAGGTTTAACGTCCCCGTCAACACTGTATAGGTCATTTTGGAGACGTTGCTTCCAATTCTGTGGGACTTTTACCCGACATTGAGATGAAATGACATCTCAAGCCCTGCGGCCCAATGAAACCAATAGGGTTTATAAGCATGGATGGGCTGACTCACACCGCTTTGCCTGGACAGGCTTAGATCCTCTAAGTGGTTTACCAGTACTTGTGTGCGGCAGGATTTAGCTCTGCGTGGAAGCATCATGCAGCCCATCTATTTCTTCAAGCCCTGATGGGCGGGGGCCAGCTAACCGCTTGTATATATAGTCCTGTCCAGGAAGTGTGGTTAGGTAAATTGACCAGCTTGATATGACCTTAATAGTGTTTGCTGGGCCTTTAAACTTCAAACAAATCCCTGTGTGCATAGAAAATGGGCACAGTGCACACTAAAGACTTAACAGTGCATAGTGTGCAGCAAAGACTTATTAAAATGTGTGTAAGGTGCAACAAAGCACAGGCTGATCTTATTCTTCTCTGTCACAGCTAATGGTATTAACCCCCCTGCTGAATAAATTAATTCAGCCATACCTAGTGTTAAGTATCATCCAATCAAATAACTTGATAAAATGCATTGGTTTAGTTCACAAACAGTTTGACATACAACACAGAAATTCTTTTCGCTGACCATTCCAAGGCGGTTCTTCTGTCGCAGTTTATTTTTGTTATAGTTTGTCTTTTAATGTGTGTATCGCTTATATCTTTTTGTTTTGGATAGCCAATTGGCCATTTTATGGGAAAGTAACTGTCCCTTTGGCTGTCTGCTATTTATGTTGCCATTAGGGTCTAGTTATTTCATGTTTGTGTTTCTTTCCCTTTTATGTCTCTGATGGGAGGTGTGGGTTAAATGTATCAATTCCTGATCATTGCCTTCACTTCTATTCTTTGAAGAAGCCATCTGATCAGGATATACACTGTTCGCAAAGTTAGAGGTTGTTGTGTCTGCTCAAAAAAAGGGTCTGCTCTTAACCCTTCTCATGCTGAATATTTAGTTTAGCCACACCCATTTTTGGCTTTGAACCAATCAGATTACTTGATGTAATTTATTCCTACAAATTCATAAATTAAATGTCAAACAGTGTAGATCCTGATAAAGAAGCCATCTGATCTGGATCTACACTGTTTGCAAAGATAGGGATTGTCATGAACAGCAGGATAAGAGTTGAGAAGCAAATCACTGCTGTAACCCTTATCTTGCTGTTCACGACAACCCCTATCTTTGGAACCAGTGTAGCTCCAGATCAGATGGCTTCTGAAGAAGCCAACTGATCAGGATCTACACTGTTTGGCATTCAATTTATGAAATTGTAGCAATAAATTACATCAAGTAATTTGATTGGTTGATAGACAGAAATGGGTGTGGCTTAAATTAATATTCAGAATGATAAGGGTTAAAAGTATAGACCACTTTTGAAAAAGGAAACAAAAAAAAAAAAAGAAGATTCTCCTGAATATGATGAATATGAAATGAATCAGAAGAGTGGAGAATTGCCATGTTGAATTCAAAACTCCACAGAAGTTGAATGGCTGGTCGGGGATTCTGAGTCTCATAACCTACGCATCTGCACTGCAGTCAGAAATACTGTGTCATCTGCACTGTGAAGTTTGGCTTAACCCTTGTCCTGCTGAATAAATTAAGCCACACCTATTTCTGATTTTCATTTATCAAATAATTTGATATGTATTTGCTCAGTTCACAAACTGCATAACAGTGTAAATCCTGATCAGATGGTTTCTTCAGAAGCAGTTTGAAAAGGTAGGGGTTGCCATGTTCATTCGGATAAGGGTTAGATTAGATGACTTGTCCAGTCATCACATTAACAAGGATCAATTTAACCCTTCTCTTGCTGATAATTCATTTAAGCCACACCCATTTCTGTCTATCAACCAATCAAATTACTTGATGTAATTTATTGCTACAAATTCATAAATTGAATGCCAAACAGTGTAGATCCTGATCAGATGGCTTCTTCAGAAGCCATCTGATCTGGATCTACACTGTTTGCAAAGATAGGGGTTGTTGTGAACAGCAATATAAGGGTTAAGAACTCTGTGTAACACTCCTGTTGACCCAACTTTATATGGAGAAAAGTGGGGTTTACAGGAGTAAACAATATATTCCTTATTTTTGTTTAAAATAAAGAGTTTGGGTACTCCTTAGAACCACCTCAAATAGCACCCACAGTCTATGTTGTGGCAGAAATATGAAAAATGTTACAAATTTGCATAAGAAAATTATCAGTTTTGCAGCCATGAAAAACTCCCAGTGTCTGTCTAGTGAGACCCTTGTAACTGCGCAACTAGCAGCTTAGCAATACAACATCTCTGTGGTTCATTGAAGTGCAAATACGCCAAAACTCAATGACCCAATGGACAAGTGACATGTTCGTCAAAAATACAATGAGAAACCATAATCCAAATTTAGCATATTGAATAATGGTATTACGCTTCTCACAGAAAATGGGGTGGAGCTTAGTGATTGTCAAAAAATCTATACCACTGCAATCCCGGCCTTCTTCAGATTGTTTGTTTGATTTGAGGTTTAACGTCCCTGTCAACACTATAAAGGTCATTTTGGAGATGTTGCTTCCAATTTTGTGGGACTTTTACCCGACTTTGAGATGAAATGATATATAAAGCCCTGCCGCCCAGTTAAACCAAAAGGGTTTATAAGCATGGACGGTCTGACTCGCACCGCTTTGCCTGGGCAGGCTTAGATCCTCTAAGCGGTTTACCAGTACTCATGTGCGGGTCAGATCTAACTCTGCGTGGATATTTCTTCAAGCCCCGATGGGCGGGGGCCAACTTGCCTTCTTCAGATTCACTCTGTATATTCAAAAATGTTTATTAATGTTATGTCAGTTTTCTGAAAGTTTCGGCCAATCAACTGCGAAGGAATTGCTATGCAACCGGTCTGCCGACGTTGTCAGTCATCTATAATCTCTGTTCAGGTGCACATGTTGGACTGTGCAACATGGTGTGACAAAGCTTGCGGCACTTGTTTCATTTTAGTTACAAACAGCATCAAACCTGTGACTGGGAGAAGTCTTATTGCTAAATATGTTTGCTTGGTTGCTTGGTGGTGATCAAATTTTTTAATGTTTGAATTTATAAGTCCTAAAGATTCGGACACCTTTAGGACTTGCTGTAATTCTCCTAAAATTTTAACAAATTTGTTTCACAATCGAGCAAGGAATCCAAAAAGTGCAGACAGAATAAAAATGGTGTAGACCCTGATCAGGAGCAGTCTGATTGAAGGAGCAGTCTGATCTGGGTATGCACAGTTTGCTTAGGCATGTCTGTTCCAATACTTTGGATCATTACATTAGTAATTTTCTAACTTTTGGGTCTTAGAAAGGCTACTTCATGAATATAGTACAAAAAGAAGAGGACATTTGTAAAATGATCTTTATCTTTACTACGATGGGTGGATTAACATTACCTATTTAGGAAAAGTTAAGAATGCAAAAATTTTGAATAATAATGCTCAATCTATCAAACAAAATTTAATGGGCAGAAATGCTTAACGTTAAAATACCTTTTTAAATAAGAGAATATGAAAAAAATGCTGTTCAACTTGTTTGAGCCATCTTAAATTCATGTGAGCCCAATTACATAATTAACTGAATTTACAACCACTTCAGCATATAATAGGCCCCCGCCCATTGGGGCATGAAGAAATATATGGGCTGCATGATGCTTCCATGCAGAGCTGAAACCGACCCGCACATGAGTGCTGGTAAACTGCTTAGAGGATCTAAGCCTGCCCAGGCAAAGCGGTGCAAGTCGGCCCATTCATGCTTATAAACCCTATTGGTTTCATTGGGCGACAGGGCTTGAGATGTCATTTCATCTCAGTGTCGGGTAAAAGTCCCACAAAATTGGAAGCATCGTCTCCAAAATGACCTTTACAGTGTTGACGGGGACGTTAAACCTCAACTCAAACAAACAAACAAAAACTTATAAGGTAAGGGGGTGGATTAATATTATTTTGGAAAAATTAATGCAAAAGAATATGTAAATACATGTAACAAAATTTAATGGGTAGAAATGCTTGACATTACAATACCTTTTTAAATAAGAGAATATGAAAAAAATGCTGTTAAACATGTTTGAGTCATCTTAAATTCATGTGAGCCCAATTACATAATTAACTGAATATACAACCACTTCAGCATATAAATTTATGTCCTTGTACCATAATACCTCTCCGCTTACTTACTGTTACCATACTTATCTTAACCCGTAAAATGCCAATCACGACAATTGTCGTCTGCTTTGCCGTCTGCCGGTTACCTTAAAAGTAATTTTTACAAACAGTGTGGACCCAGATCAGACTGCTCCTGTAGGAGCAGTCTGACAGATCAGACTGCTCATGTAGGAGCAGTCTGATCTGGGCACACACTGTTTCCCTGTATGCAAAAATATTTTCAAAAGTTTGAAAAAA
The DNA here is from genome assembly GCA_963580285.1 of Lucinisca nassula. NCBI lineage: Eukaryota > Metazoa > Mollusca > Bivalvia > Lucinida > Lucinidae > Lucinisca > Lucinisca nassula. The sequence continues at coordinate 141,101,193 of OY757018.1, read as the reverse complement.
AATTCAGCAGCCGACAAAGTCATAAGCAGACAACATTTTCAGATGTAGTTTTTCTCAGTGTCTTAAAGGTTAAAAAGTGAACTTGCGCGTTTGTTTGTTTGATTTGAGGTTTAACGTCCCTGTCAGCACTGTAAAGGTCATTTTGGAGATGTTGCTTCCAATTTTGTGGGACTTTTGCCCGACATTGAGATGAAATGACATCTCAAGCCCTGCCGCCCAATGAAACCAATAGGGCTTATAAGTATGGACGGGCCAACTCGCACCGCTTTGCCTGGGCAGGTTTAGATCCTCTAAGCTGTTTACCAGTACTCATGTGCTGGTCAGTTTGCAGCCCATCTATTTCTTCAAGCCCCGATGGGCGGGGCCTGTAACTTGCCAGTAAGACTATCATTTGATGAAACCCTCAAATGATACAAGCCCCAGTAACAGGGAACTGAGTCTGGGTCTTCACAGCCTGGTTCAGTATTCTTGTTCAGTTGTTATTGTGGTAAAAAAAAAATTTGTCATGGGGGATTTTGGTACTAACCGTATCTTCCATAATTACGCTTGGGTCACGTGTGAGACGCCAAGTTCTGCAACAGAAGGTCAGGTGGTTTTTCTCCGGGTACTCCAGTTTTCGCCCACCTCTGATTAACGATCGGCTCAATATGAGTGAAATAATCTTGAAAAGGCCATAAAACCAAAACCAAAAAAAAAACAATCTGCCATAATAAGTACACATGCTCAGTATATGTTAGCAGTCTGCTGAAGTTTTAACCATTCAAATGCCAATCACAACAATTGTTGTCTGCCTTTTTGTCTGCTGATCACTTTAAAAATCAGTGTTACAAACTGTGTGGCTGCAGCTATGACTGTTCCGGTCCACACTGTTTGCTTGTATGCAAAAATATTTTTTAAAAACTTTTCCTGGGCAGGGTTTACTTGTACAATTTTTCGACAGAAAGTGACAACTGCACTTCTTGAATCAGTGGAAGGGAAAGAATGACCGTAGAAACGATTTCATGATCAATCTCCACGAAAGAATATTGCCGACCCCGGCAGGTATCCAACCCACATCCTCCTGATCACCAGTCAGAAGCGCATTCGACTGAGCTACTGGGGCCAGCTGTAACATTTTCAGATGTAGCTTTTCTTGGCAACTCAACTCTTATCTTGCTGAATATTCATTTAAGCCACACCCATTTCTGTCTATCAACAAATCAAATTACTTGATGTAATTTATTGTTACACATTCATAAACTGAATGCCAAACAGTGTAGATCCTGATCAGATGGCTTCTTCAGAAGCCATCTGATCTGGATCTACACTGTTTGCAAAGATGGGGGTTGTTGTGAACAGCAAGATAAGGGTTAAGGCTTAATATTGCTAAATCAATACTATAGTCTTTCAAACCGCAGTGAGACATGACTCACTGTGCCTTATCAGAACGCATAGTAGCAGATAAAAGCAACGTTTCCTCATAGTAGATGATAAGCAACGCATAGTTGAAGACAAATTATGTGTTTACAAGCTGGGGTCTGTGGAAAGACCTGGTCAAAACGATGACAAAAACACGTGTGTGGTTTAAAACAATAATTCTACGGAATTTTCCATTGATTATACCAATTATTTATCCTGTCTTTTAGCAGGAACACCGTTCATTGTTTGCTAGCGAGATAATCTAAACCCACATGACCCAGTTCTGTGCTAGGTATGCAACACACAAAAACCTCAAAAGATTAGCGTCTGCTGATTTAAAATATTACACTATACTGTTCAGTTGAAAGTTTTTGATGAACCAAACAATTTAGTTTCATTTGTTTCCTCTTATGTTGATGCTAAATGACCTTTCTGATTAATTTATTGCCCCCTTTTATTATACCAAAAGCAACGCATAGTAGTTCTTCTGACCTTGTCCTGCAATTTTATGGCACCGCATAGTGGATGATAAAGTGAACGCATAGTTGTTAGTTTTTTTACCTTCACTGATTTCAGCAAGTCATCTTCATCTGTAGGTATATATAGGAAAAGAAAACACAACCTGTGGTTGAACAGACCAAAGAAGCTCTGTTCCCCTGAGAATCGACCTAAGATTTGTACGGAGAAATACTTCTTCATGTCCGAGACTCCTTTATATCATGAGATTCCACCCACGTTAAAGAAATCACCTAAGGCTCCGAAGAAAAACAAAAACAAAAAGAAGTGCTAGACAAAAAAAAAGGTAGAAAGAAGTTATTTACTGAAAGCTCTGCAGGAAATCTGATTCGAGAAATGACAGAAATCATTCCGACTTTAATTTCGAAGTTATGTGCTGCCGGTATTGTGAACGAGTTCTGCACCTTACTGAGAATTATTGCTTGTGGAATGTTACCGTTGCAAAATATTGCCCTAACACTACTTCTTCGCTCGCTGTTACATGTACATGTATTCATTGAAAACTACGACAAAATCAAATACCCAAAAGAGTCCTTGAGGTTTTGGAAGCTTGTGTAACATTTGTTCCACGGAAAAGCTTTACGGTTCATGACTGGCTCTGTCGCTCCCGCCCATCCAGGCTTGGAGCAATAGATGGGCTGCATGGTGCTTCCAAGCAGAGCTGAAACTGGCCACACATGAGTACTGGTAAACCGCTTAGTAGGACCAAGCCTGCCCAGGCACAGTGATTTGAGTCAGACCGTCCAATGCATATAAGCTGTTTGGTTTCATCGGGCAGCAGGGCTTGAGATGTCATTTCATCTCAATGTCGGAGAAAAGTCCCACAAAATTGGAAACAACATCTACAATGACCAAAATAGTGTTGCCGGGGACGTTAAATCTCAATTCAAACACACAAAACAAACAAATCATGGCTGGCTCAAAATCAACTGGCAACCTTATAACTGCTGAAAAAAGGCGGGTATCTTTTCATCCTAAGAAAACGTCAATTGATTTCGCAGTACGACACCAAAACATAAGCAGTAATTTTCAGTCCAACCTGGCGTGATCCAGCAAACTTTCGACTTGAAAGCGCCTTAACCGGAAAATAAATCAAAGTGTTACGTCTTGAGTGTTCCTTGAAAAAATCGCACCAGGTCTAGATGATGAGCATGGGGACCAAGCTTTGTTTGGTCACAAAGAAAACGAGACATTGCAAAATGTTTGGTCACAGAGAAAACGAGACATTGCAAAAAGTTACACTGACTAGATTATATTAAAGCTGTCCGTTGGCAAACACCACAAAAATATATATATAAAAAATAATAAAAAGATAGGCGTCTACTTTCCAAAATTAGACACAACAAGAAAAGTCTGTCGAAGTGGCGGGAGGCAGAGATAAGGACGAGGAAGTTCAATATCAGCGGCCTACATGCAATGCATTTCCCGCGGATATCCAAAGGTTCTATGCGTTGCCGAGCTTTCCGACTATGCGTTTCCGATTTTCCATACTATGCGTTGCTGTGTTAACTCAATTTAATTGCTAATCTCTGTTGATCTTTGATATTTATTTCATTGCAAATTCTATTAATAGACTATGGCTACATATTTCAAACAAGTGTTACACATTACCCATGGAGCCTGCATCTTGGTGACGGAAAAATGTGGTTTATACTCAGGCTCTGTAACAGTGCAGAGAGGGGTGTTCGTTTTATATCTTGCCATTTGACAAAATAAAGACGTATTTTTATTTTGCCTTGCCTGAAATGAATTATAAGATACTTTTGAACTTCCGTGTAACCAATTTGGCAGTCAATTGTTGTTGACTTAGAAGGATAAATCGTGTTTGAACAGCATCTGACCAATACTTTATCTCAAACTATGCGTTGCTTATCACCTACTATGAGGAAACGTTGCTTTTATCTGCTACTATGCGTTCTGATAAGGCACAGTGTGACTGCACTTTTAATTTTGAACTAGTCCGTGTTTTAGGTAAGTCGCCTTCAGAAGCCATCTGATCTGGATCTACACTGTTTGCAAAGATGGGGGTTGTCGTGAACAGCAAGATAAGGGTTAAGGCTTAATATTGCTAAATCAATACTATAGTCTTTCAAACCGCAGTGAGACGTGACTGCACTTTTAATTTTGAACTAGGCCGTGTTTTAGGTAAGTCGCCTTCAGTTGAGATTTTACATGGGGAGATATAGTTTTACTGAGAATTGTAGTTGCATAGTACTAACCACTTGGTAACGGCTTGTGCACAATGACATTATCAAAAACTTATTTATAATTTTAAAATCCTGTGAAAAAAGAAATCCGAAACCTTCTTCCCCTAAAACATGGAATAGTCTTGGCACGCTTGAACGTTGAACTCTCAGAGGTCGTTGATAAACTATATGCTTTTGTGATATGTTTGTTTGAATTTAGGGTTTATGTCCCCATCATCATTGTATAGGTCATTTTGAAGACATTACTTCCAGTTTTGTGGGACTTTTACCTGACAAAGAGATGAAATGACATCTGAAGCCCAGCCGCCATAACAAACCAAAAGGATTTATATGTAGGGACAGTCCGCCTCTCACCACTTTGCCTGGGCAGGCTTAGACCCTCTAAGTGGTTAAATACCAGTAATCCGGTGTGGTCGGTTTCAGCTCTGCGTAGAAGCGCGTTGCAGCGCAATCTGTTTCTCCAAGCCTCGATGGGTGGTGTTATAAAGCAACAAATAGCTGACATATTGTGTTTTAATATGCATGCTTTTGATGCAAACTTTGGATGTGTTTGGTTCAACCAAAAATTTCTAACCCATTGCAAATAACAGTGCAGGCCCAGATCAGACACCACAGAACGGGGCATCTCGTCAGTGCCTGCACTATTTGCTAACAGAATTTTCTGTCAAAAATAGAATAACAACAAAAATATAGTTCTGACACCCCTTATATGACAAATGGACTTGTCCAACATATAGCAATGGAAGAGTCCACTAGTATTAAGTATACAATAGGTACAGGATAAGCATCATTTTTTTTGGCCTGAAGGTGCCCTTTAGAAATACTTACAGATACAAGGGTTTGTTTTTATCATAAGAGTGGACTGCGCCCTTATTATGACAAATATGGTATATATTTAACCCTTTTTGTACCAAATGGAATCTTCTTCCTTATATTTTAGGACTCCATTTCAGAATTTAGGGGTGTCAGGTTGTGTTTTTGTTCAAAATCTATTTGGAAAATAGCTGAACATTTTACAAACAGTGTAGGCCCTGATGAGACGCCGCGTTCTGATGCATCTGATCCGGGCCTGCACTGTTTGCCAGGGTACCCGTTTTGGGTTTTCTGGTACCAAAGGGGTTATGGGGAATGGGAACACCTGGCAGATTTTCCGCCATTTTTCTAAGGTAGACAACTTGGAGTGGAGCACTTTGGTGGTGGAGCGCTTTGATGCAGTGGTAGTGCATTAGATTTGTGATCGAGAGATTGCGGGTTCAAGCCTCACGCTGACCAAAGTGTTGTGTCCTTGAGCAAGACACTTCATCCACATTGCTTAAAAAATAAAATAAAAAAAAGTACTGGTTCCCACCCAGGAAATCCTGCTCGTAATGCTCAGATGTGAGCGAGTAGCAGTAATAGGAGAAAAAAAAGAAGAGAAAAGAACTTTCGGGACTAGCTAAAAAGAATCCTGTTCCCTGTTCCACTGAAAAAGTGGTCTACTCTTAAAGGAAAGAATTTGCTCCTCAGGAGCAAATTCTTTTCTTTAAAAGTTGACCCCTGTTGACATGGGAGGCAAAAATACTCTTGCAGGAATTGCCTCCCCTGAAGGTGTTCCCAGTCCCTTTAAGGTGAGATAATTCAGACATGTCCACATGTTCAAACTTTCGTGATTGACAGTGCTGTGTTTGACAAGATTGATTGCAAGTGTTTTAACCCATTTAATGCAAGAAACCCCAAAATGGATGCAGGCCCAGCTCAGACACAGCAGAATGTGGCTTCTGATCAAAACTTTCACTGTTTGCAGAAAGTTCTAGCATTTTCTAAACACTGGTAAATTAAAAAAGCTGAACTGCTGAGACCCCTGAATTTTGAAATGGACTCTTTGCTGTATATAAGTGGGGAGACTCCATTTAGTACAAAATGGGGTGTTAAATACAACACAATCTCTTTATAACCCAGTTTTGACTATAGTTCAGTGCCGGCTTCGGTAGCTCAGTTGGATGCAAGTCTGACTGGTGATCAGGAGGACGCAGGTTAGATACCTGCCGGGGCCAGCTACATGTTCTTTCGTGGAGATTGATCATGAAATCTTTTCTACTGTCATTGTCTCCCTTACGCTGATTCAAGAAGGGCAGTTGTCAGTTTCTGGCGAAAGAATGTGCACTGTACTGGTTAACCGCTTACGTATAAGCCCAGGAAAAGTGTGGATAGGTAAACTGACTGGCTCAAAAATGACCCAAAATAGTGTTGATTTGGCCATTAAACTCCAATACAAACAAACAAAACATAACTCAGTTTCGGATTTAGCATGGTTACAGATATGGGCCCAAAAGTGTGTGTAGATTATATATAAATGGTCATTTTCCCATATAAGCTATATACAGTTTGTTCGGATGTAACACAGTTGTATTAGTTCACATACCGTATTCGCCCTAATTACCGCACCGTGCACTTAGTTTTTTCAAAATCGTGTCATAAAATCATGGTGAAAAATCTACCTAATTAGCGCACACTTGATACCAAAACAACAGCTTCCAAGATGATGCATACTGATATTTAATGGGACGGAAAAAGATACTTAAGCATTGCCTTCACTGTTGAAAGAAATAATGGTAAGTTTTTATAGATTTACTATGAGAGCTTCAAGGGGAGATTACTGTAAAGTGTGCGCATATGCATTTCCTTTTCAAAAATAGCTTTGGTGTGCGCTTATTATAGGAGCATGTGCGGTAATTAGGGCGAATACGGTAGATTCTTTGAGCCCATACACTAGTGTTATAAACATGATGCGGTGTAGATTCCTGATGGACTTACGCTTAACCTTACAGCACCAAAAACAATAGAAGCAGACAACATTTTCTCTTTTTTCCTTACACTGCATGTAACAGGTATTTTTCAAAGACATCAGGCTTGACCGTTCATTTGAATCATCTAGGTAGTTGTTCACATGAATTCCAAGTCTGTGATTGCCAAGCTTGTCTTTCCTCTGGAAAATGATAAAAACTGAAATTTGAACGTTGTATGCTACATTACTTCTCTGTGGTGAAACTGTCATATATGATGCATAAAATTACCAGGTATCAGTGTAGATGTATATCATAATTCAAGTACTGTCACAAGAAAACCTGTCTTCGGGATAAGCGACCACAGACAGGACACAAAGCGGCCCGCCCAGCTACACACGCTAGCGAGATTTTTGAAATTTTGAATATAGAAACTTGTGGTATTTTACTTACCAAGCAGCTAAAAGACTCCGCTGATATGAGCCTTCGCTGTTTACAAAAGGCTAAAAAGTTTATTTTGATGGCATGGCCCCTTTGTTGCCTGAAATTCATCCCTAAATATTTTGTAAATGTATTTGTACATGTATCTAGATTTTTTTTCTATAAATCATAAGTTATAATCAGAATTCAAGATCATTGACAAACATCCAAGCAAAATTTATGCAGGGTAGTTTTTCACTGGAGTAAACTTGACCCTTATCCCACTGAACCACAATTATAAACCCCTACCATTGCAAACAGTGAAGATCCAGATCAGATGGCTTCTGAAGAAGCCATCTGATCTGGATCTACACTGTTTGTGATGCAGTTTGCAACTTTAAATGAATTAATTATATCAAGGAATTTGACGGGTTGCTAGTCAGAAATAGTTGTGATGAATTAATTTATTCAGCAGGATAAGGGTCAAGCATGGCATTGGGACAACACACCCATGTGACACACTTATGTGATATAGTGCATTCTTTCATATGTCAATAAATGACTTTTTTTCTGATGAAAAGTTGCAATATCTTTCTTGTTTCTATACATGGCGAAAATAGATTGTGGCACTCATTCGAAGCACCATATTGAGGGGATTCTGGTAAGTACCCACAAAATATGTTTTGAACAAAAGTATGGAAAATAGAGAATGCCCTTGCAAACCCCACTTTTCTCATTTATAAAGTGGGGTTTCCTATGGTGTTGTTAACATGATGGATATATCACTGGGTCATACTTTCAGGTGATACATAACCCCTGATTGAGACAAAATAGATACAATAACAGCCAATTCAACATTCACTGCACAGTATATTGGGAGCTCTCCTATCACAAGAACAGGGCAGACTATTGGTCAGGTTCTGGCGACCTTAACCTTTTTTCAAGCTCAGAAAAGAATTAAAAAGCTTATTTACACTATTATCTTTGAAATTTCAAGGGTAGTCTTCTTTCTTCTTGACCCTATTTTCATGGTTAATACTGGGCAAAATATAACTTTTTGGACTGACATGATTGTTTCCTTTGAAAATAAAAGTGTTGCCTTGTATTTAACACTCTAATTAATTAGATATACATTTACATGGTATTTTAGGTATCTGGAACCCAAAAGAATATGAATGGTTGAAATGAAACACATATTATCAGTTAACAAGTTGCATGCAGTGACAATTTCTCTTTGATTGCAGGTAAACTTTCGGACAGCACCTGTAGATGTTACACTTGGCTGCTTATGACAGAAGTCAGACCATGGCTTTACTGTTGAAGGACAGCTGAAGAGTCACACTACACTTGGTTTGTATGCTTGTATGTTTCACAAATATCCAGAAATCTGCCTCTCTCTCTCTCTCTCTCTCTCTCTGTCTCTCTGTCAGTCTGTCTGTCTGAAGAAATAGATGAGCTGCATGATGCTTCCACGCAAAGCTGAAACAGACAGCACACAAGTAAGAGGAAAGTGAGCGAGTTGGACCGTCCATGCTTATTTATGAACCCTATCTGGTTTCATTGGGTGACATGTAGGGCTTGGTATGTCATTTTGTCTCAGTGTCGGGTAAAAGTCCCACAAAATTGGAAGCAACTTCCCCAAAATGACCTATTCAGTGTTGACGAGGATGTAAACCTCAAATCAAACCAAAACCAAATCCTCCTGATTTCTGTCCACCTCTAATTCTCAGTTCGGCCCCCGCCTATCGGGGATTGAAGGAATATATAGGCTGCATGATGCTGCCACACAGAGCTGAAACCGACCCGCACACAAGTACTGGTAAACCGCTTAGAGAATCTAAGCCTGCACAGGCAAAGCGGTGCGAGTCCGCCCGTCCATGCTTATAAACCTTATTGGTTTCTTTGGGCGGCAGGGCTTGAGATGTCATTTCATCTCAGTGTCGGATAAAAGTCCCACAAAATCGGAAGTAACATCTACAAAATGACCTTTACAGTGTTGACGGGGATGTTAAACCACAAATCAAACAAAAATCTAATTCTCAGTCTTGTATTATATGAATACATATGAATTCGCAAATCACCCCAAGAGCCTATATCCAAAACAATTTTAACCATCTAACTGACAGAAGAAAAAAAGGTTCTGTCATGGGCCTCTGTGGTCAAGTGGTTAGATCCAGTGCTGACTTAAACATTACGTAAAAATCCTACAAATCGGACACCTTGAGAACTTGTAACTCTCCAAAAATTTTAAGAAACTTGTTTCACGATCCAGATAGGAGTCCAACAGGTGCAGACAGGAGTAGTCTGATCAGGGTCTGCACTGTTTGTGAAGGCCTATCTGTCCCAATACTTAGGATCATTACAGTAGTTCTTTCACCACTGATGCATCAGGTTTGAACCACTCACAGATCACATGTCAGACTAAATTCCGCTCAAGAACGGGTTCAACTCAGCCATGGTAAACGAGCCATCGGTGTTCGAGCCATCGAAGTTCTACTGTATTAATCGTAGTTACTCCTTGCATGTTTCCCCCTTTCTCCCCCCTCCCCCCCCAAAACACACCACACACACACTGCCCTAACACAATCTCCCCCAACTCATAAGCACACAACCTACAACTGACACAGTCTCCCCCAACCCATACACACACAACCTACAAGGTTTACAGTTTTCCTGACTTATAAACTAAACCCAGCCAGAAGGGGATCTTTCCTTTAACCCTTGTCCTGCTAATCCCGGATATGCCTTATCTTTGAAACAATGTAGATCCAGATCAGATGGCTTCTGACGAAGCCATCTGATCAGGATCTACATTGTTTGCCATTCAGATTATGAATTTGTTGCAATAATTTGCATCAAAGTAATCTGATTGGTTGATAATTGGTAGTGGGTGTGGCATATATAAATATTCAGCAGGACATTGGTTAAGAGTAGATCTGTATTGAGAGGTGTACATCATGCAGTTGTGTAATATTATTCTCCCTTGATCCACATGATGTTGGAGTTCACTGCTTCATTTTGATCATTTTCATCACTTCATTTTATTTGTTTGTATTGGAGTTTAACCCATGTCCTGCTGAATATTTAAATGTGCCACACCCTCTACCGATTATCAACCAATCAGACTACTTGATGCAGATTATTGCAATAAATTCCCAATCTGAATGGAAAACAATGTAGATCCTGATGAGATGGCTTCTTCAGAAGCCATCTGATCTGGATCTACATTGTTTAAAAGATAAGGCATATCTGGGCTCATCAGGACAAGGGTTAACGGCCCAGTCAACACTATTTAGGTCATTTTTGAGCCGATCAGTTTACATATCTACCTGTCCACACTTTTCCTGTGCAAGATTATACGTAAAGGGTTAACCAGTACAGTGCACATTCTTTCACCAGAAACTGACAAATGCCCTTCTTGAATCAGAAGAAGGGAGAGAATGACCATAGAAAAGATTTCATGATCAATCTCCACGAAAGAATGTTGCCGACCCCGGCAGGTGTCGAACCCGCGTCCTCCTGATCACCAGTCAGACGCGCATCCGACTGAGCTGCCGAGGCTGCATGGCTTTCATAATTTTAACAAATTTTGTGGTTTAAATTTAGTCATACTGAATCTCTAAGTATGATTACATATAATAACTGGTCCCCGCCCATTGGGGCTTGAAGAAATAGATGAGCTGCATGATGCTTCCACGCAGAGCTGAAACGGACCCACACATGAGTACTGGTAAACCGCTTAGAGGATCTAAGCCTGCCCAGGCAAAGCGGTGTGAGTCGGTCCGTCCATGCCTATAAACCCTTTTGGTTTCATCGGGCGACAAGGCTTGTGATGTCATTTCATTGTAATGTCTGGTAAAAGTCCCACAAAATTGGAAGCAAAGTCTCCAAAATGACCTATACTGTGTTGACAGGGAAGTTAAACGTTAAACGTCAAACGAAACAAAACAAACAAAAAGATCCCTATTGAGTGTTGTATACCATGCAGTTTTGCAAGATTGTTCTCCCTTGATCCACATTCACCATATTTGCATTATTTGCTGGCTCCCAGCTTGCACATTGTCAATATTGGAAAAACAGGTAACCAGACCCCCCTGACCTTTCAAGGTCAGGGGGGTCTGGTCACCTGTTTTTCCAACACTGATAACCTTCAGACTAGGAACCAGCAGATAATGCAAATAAGGTGAATGATGTTGGAGTTCACTGCTTCATTTTGATCATTTTTATCACTTAATAGTTTATACCTGAAGGAAGAACAGATTCTGTGATTTAAATTTAGTCATATTGATGACATATAATTACATTGAAACAATTATTGCTTTATTCTTAAGGCAAGAATATAATTGATATTAGAAAAGTACATTAAAATCCTGTTGAAAATCGCCCAAGGTAGGTAACACTTGGTGGTTGATGTCATTATCAACCTCTCAATTTGTAATCAAAATGTATTTGAAGGGTTGTCTCCCATGAAAGTCGATCCATTCCCCTTAACCCATTTTGTACCAAATGGAATCTTCCTCCTTATATATAACAGGACATATTTTAAAATTTAGGGGTGACAGGTTTATATGTTTTGTTTGATTTGAGGTTTAACGTCCCTGTCAACAATGTAAAGGTCATTTTGGAGATGTTGCTTCCAATTTTGTGGGACTTTTACCCGACATTGAGATGAAATGACATCTCGAGCCCTCCAGCCCAATGAAACCAATAAGGTTTATAAGCATGAATGGTCCAACTCGTACCGCTTTGCCTGGGCAGGCTTAGATCCTCTAAGCAGTTTACCAGTACTCATGCGCGGGTCGGTTTCAGCTCTGCATGGAAGCATCATGCAGCCTATCTATTTCTTCAAGCCCTGACGGGCGGCGGCTGCTCTAGCAAGGTAGGTAACTCTTGGTGTGTGACATCATCATCAACCTCTCAATTTGTAAACAAAACATGAAAGTGGATCCATTCCCCTTTACCCATTTTGTACCATTTTGTCAAAGGCCTTGCGAAACGCAGCTTGTTCAATTTTACCATGACATTGTGAGCAATCTGGATGGGGCCATAAACAGTGGCCACAAACAGACTGACTTGATCATCATGGACTTTGCTAAGGCCTTTGACAAGGTACCTCACAGAAGGCTATTACATAAACTGGAGTACTATGGGATAAGAGGATCACGCATAGGTGGATTAGCTCATGGCTCTCAGGGCGCTCACAACAAGTTGTACTTGATGGCCAAGCGTCTGATCCAGTCCCTGTTTTATCTGGAGTCCCCCAAGGTTCGGTCCTTGGACCGGTCCTTTTCTTGGTTTTCATTAATGATCTCCCCGATAATATCAGGTCATCGGTCCGTTTGTTTGCTGATGATTGTGTCCTGTATAGGAACATATATTCTCCTTCTGACTGACTTATTTTACAAGATGACCTGGATCAGCTTGCACAGTGGGAGGCCGATTGGCAAATGAAGTTCAATGTGGCCAAATGTCACTCAATGAGAGTGTCACGACACCCTCCGGACAAGCAAATTAAGTTTGACTATAGTATACCCTTCACCAGCAATTTTTGGAGCATGTTCAATCCGCCAAATATCTTGGTATCACCATCACTGACGATCTTGATTGGGGTCAACATATCTCAGAGATTATATCTAAAGCAACTAGGACTTTGGGATTCCTTAGACGGAACTTGGCTTTTGCACCTAGGCAGACAAAGGATGTTGCATATAAAACATTGGTTCGCCCTCAACTTGAATATGCATCACCCATTTGGCATCCCTATGTTAAAACTCAGACTCAGCAGGTGGAGAAGGTGCAGAGGACAGCTGCTCGATGGACCTGTAGGCGATGGCGAAATAGAAGTAGCGTCGGTGACATGCTTAATGAGCTAGAGTGGCCGTCCCTGGAGGCCCGTCGTGAGCAGTCCTCTTTAACCTTCTTCTACAAGATACACTCTGATTCAGTGTCTATTGATAACGATAGGTACTTGACCCCTGTAACACTGTCGACCCAAACAAGGGCATCAAAAGTAAACGACTCAAAATATCGTAGATACCAGTCCTATAGTGATGCCCTGAAGAACTCATTCTTTCCTAGAACTATTCCCCAATGGAATAGTCTTCCCTCCTCTGCGGTGAATGCCAAGTCCGCAGAAGAGTTCAAAGCCCGCACAGTGTAAGATTGGGACTCAGAGGTATGCATTTTAGGATACCTCTGTTATGCAGATTGTAAATAGTTTTAAGGACGCATCCAGTGCCTCTCTTTTTTTTTCTTTTTTTTTTCAGCTAAATTCTAAATTTAGCCACCCAATCAACTGAGGTAATGGCCAGATATGACCGACTCAGTATAAGAAGATAGATAGATAAATGGAATCTTCCTCCTTATACAGGACCAGCTGAACAGGACATCAGTTCAAAATTTAGGGGTGACAGGTTATGTAACGTCCTTAACCCTTGTCCTGCTGAATATTCATATATGCCACACCTACTACAGATTATCAACCAATCAGATTACTTGATGCAAATTATTACAACAAATTCACAACCTGAATGACAAACAATGTAGATCCTGATCAGATGGCTTCTTCAGAAGCCATCTGATCTGGATCTACATTGTTTCAAAGAAAAGGCATATCCGGGTTCAGCAGGACAAGGGTTAAAATTGATTTGGAAAATGGTTGAACTTTTGGCAAACAGTGTAAGCCCTGATCAGATGCCGCAGGATGCTGGGCCTGCACTGTTTGCTCGCATCCTGTGGTGTCTAATCTGGGCCTGCGCTGTTTGCTGATTACCCGTTTTGGGGTTTCCAGTACAAAATGGGTTAAAGGAAAGAAAGAGTGCTGTGGAAAAAGAAAGATTTCTGTTGTTTACTGAGTACCACCCCCAAACAAACTGTCTATTGACTAGTGAAGTAAACAAATACCAAAGATATGTTATTTACAGTAGATTAAATTTCCGAAAATCAATATTTCAGGGTAAATATAAACTCATATTTCTTACAGTCACACACGAGAGAATTTAAAGAATTCTTCAATAGTTGAATAAATACCAGAAAATTAACGCAGCAAATAAATTCTGGATATGTTTTCCGAAAGAAGCAGTCAGCTATGTGCAATTTAAATTAAATGCAAATTAGGGAAATTAATTTTAGTAAAATGTCATGTTTCTCCGATTTTGTAAGATTAGTCAAGAGTGAATTTGCCCCATTCCGTTCTATATAAAAAAACATGCAGTCATGCTTTTCTCTACTGCAGTATGCTTCAATGCTGTTGTCAAGTAATTATTTCCAACCAATGAAGTAAGGCTGCTTAAAAATGAATTTTTATGTTAATAAAGAAAATTCACTGCCAAAAGGTAGGCAGTATTAGAAAAAAGATAGATAGATAGAATCTTTGATATCGCTTTGGAGAATTTATTTTATTTAAAAGTACACCATTTAGTGTATCTAAAGCAATCAGTCAAGACCCTGATCAGATGCTGCATTTTGCAGCATCTGATCAGGATCTTCACTGTTTGCCTATGTTCTATTTTTTGGATGCTAGCATTATACCTTGTCCTGCTGAATATTTTAATCTTGCCACACCCGCTACCGATCATCAACCAATCAGATTACTTGATGTAAATTATTGCAACAAATTCACAATCTGAATGACAAACATTATATAGATCCTGGTTGTATGGCGTCCCCAGAAGCCATCTGATCTGTATCAACATTGTTTGAAAGATAAGGCATATCTGGGCTCAGCAGGACACGGGTATTGCAATGAAAATATAAAAAAGTACCTAAAAGTACTGGAAAATGTTTTTCAATTTAGTTGGTGATATAAATGAGAAAATTCTGCCAAACGTCTGTCTGTGCTTTGATTTCCTTTGGTTTTATTAGTTTTAATTGAAGTTTAACGTCCCATTCATCACTATTTAGGTCTCACCACTGTGGTTCGAACCTCGCTCGGATCACATGTGAGATGCCAAATTCTGCAATGGAAGGTCAGGTGGTTTTTCTCCGGGTACTCTGGTTTTTGTCAACCTGATTAACGATCGGCTCAATATGAGTGAAATAATCTTGAAAGGGCCCTAAGACCAAAACTAAAAAAAAAAAATCACTATTTAGGTCTTTTTGGAGACGCTTCTTCCAGTTTTGTGGGACTTTTAATCAACTTTTAGATGAAATCCTGCCACCCAGTGAAACATAATTATAGGGTTTATATGCATGGACTGAAGCCTCCGTGGTGTAGTGGTTATGCTACTGGCCTTGTAAACCAGGGATCGCAGGATTGAGCCCGGGCTTCTCCAGACTTTCGGATGAGTCTTTAAACCGAGGTCCCGTCTCCGTATGACCTTAGCTGTTGGTGAGACGTAAAACTCAAACACTCACTTATATGCATGGACGGTCTAACTCCCAACACTTTGCCTGGGCAGGCTTTGTTAGACCTCCTAAGCGGTTTACCAGTACTCAGGTGTGGTCGGATTCAGCTCTGTGTGCACCATGCAACCCAATCTATTTCTCCAAGCCCCGATGGTCAGGGGCTCTGATTTCCTTTGGTAGCTTCAAAGGTAATGACATAGGTGTGAATTAATTATGATTCCTCATTTGATTTCAGAGTGCTTTTCTTTAACCCTTTTTGTACCAAATGGAATCTTCCTCCTTATATAAAGCAGGAGTCCATTTCAAAATTTAGGGGTGTCAGGTTGTATTTTCTTCAAAATTTATTTGGAAAATGGTTGAACTTTTAGCAAACAGTGCAAGCCCAGATCAGATGCCGCATTCTGCAGCATCTGATCTGGGCCTGCACTGTTTGCCAATTACCCGTTTAGGGGTTTCTGGTACAAAATGGGTTAATGACTAAACATGACTAAATCATATTAAGGTGCACAAAACCCCCAACAGAGTTATAAAATAACCACAACTGATTCCAGGTTTCTCCGGACTTTCAGATGATTGAGTCTTTAAACTGAGGTCCAGTCTCCATATGGTCTTAGTTGTTGGTGGGATGTAAAGCTGAAACACACACAAAGGGAGATATTCAAGCCTTCAAAAAAGAAGACCAAGAGGATGACTCCCAGTCAAATATTGAAAGGCTGGTGGTACACCTTAGATACATGTACTTTGAGGTGTCTCCCTTGCAGTATATATAGTTTTCTTCTTATTTCTGATCTGACGCCGTTGCCTGCACTGTCTGCCAATTACCCACTTTGGGGTTTCCGGCACAAAATGAGTCTAAGAAGCATCCCCAAACATCACGCAAACACACCTACCGGTATATAATTTTGATCCCCTTAAACCCCACTTTTATATAGTAAAACCGAGGTTTAAGGGGGTATACATTATTTTTAGCTCACCTGTCACGTCGTGACAAGGTGAGCTTTTGTGATCACATTTTGTCCGTCGTCCGTGCGTGCGTGCGTCCGTGCGTGCGTGCGTAAACAATTTCTTGTCCGCACGATAGCATCTTCATTTATGATTTGATTTTAACCAGACTTGCACACAACTTGTACCACCATGAGATCTTGGTTCCTTTCTTGAACCAGCCATATCCCATCATGCGTTACGGAGTTACGGCCCCTGAAAGGGCAAAAATTGCCTATTTTGGTCTTGTCCGCACGATAGCATCTTCATTTATGATTTGATTTTAACCAGACTTGCACACAATTTGTACCACCATGAGATCTGGTGTCCTTTCTTGAACCAGCCATATCCCGTCATGTGTTACAGAGTTACGGCCCCTGAAAGGGCAAAAATTGCCTATTTTGGTCTTGTCTGCATGATAGATGTTTCATTTATGATTTAATTTTAACTAAACTTGCACACCATTTGTACCATCACAAAATCTCGGACAAGTTCGAATATAGGTCATGTTGGGTCAAAAAGTAGGTCAGTAGGTCAAATCAGAAAAAAAACCTTGTGAAGTCACGAGAGGCCACAGTTTTGGTCCGATCATCATCAAACTTGCCCAGAATGATCATCTTGACAATATCTCAGTCAAGTTCGAATATGGGTGTTGGCGAGTCAAAAAGTAGGTCAGTAGGTCAAATCATAGAAAAACCTTGTGTATACACTAGAGGCCGCAGTTTTGGTCCAATCATTATCAAACCTGCCCAGAATGATCATCTTGACAATATCTCGGTCATGTTTGAATACATGTCATGTTGGGTCAAAAAGTAGGTCAGTAGGTCAAATCATAGAAAAACCTTGTGAACACACCAGAGGCCACAGTTTTGGTCTGATCATCATCAAACTTGCTCAGAATGATAGTCTTGACAATATCTCAGTCAAGTTCGAATATGGGTCATGTCGGGTCAAAAAGTAGGTCAGTAGGTCAAATCATAGAAAAACCTGAACACACTAGAGGCCACAGTTTAGGTCCGATCATCATTAAACTTGCCCAGAATGATCATATTGACAGTATCCGGGTCAAGTTTGAATAGGGGTCATGTCGGGTCCAAAAGTAGGTCTGTAGGTCAAATCATAGAAAAAGCTTGTGAACACACTAGAGGCCACAGTTTTGGTCCGATCATCATCAAACTTGCCCAGATTGATCATCTTGACAATATCTCAGTCAGGTTCAAATATGGGTCATGTTGGGTCAAAAAGTAGGTCAGTAGGTCAAATCATAGAAAAACCTTCTGAACACTCTGGTGGCTACAGTTTTGGTCCGATCATCATCAAACTTGCTCAAAATGATCATTTGACAATATCTATGTTAATTTCGAATATGGGTCATGTCTGCTCAATATGTAGGTCAGTAGGTCAGATTGTTGCAAAAACCTTGTGAACACACTAGAGGCCCAAGTTTTGGTCCGATCATCATCAAACTTGCTCAGAATGATCATCTTGACAATATCTGTGTCAAGTTTGAATATGGGTCATGTCAGGTCAAAAAGTAGGTCAGCAGGTCAAATCATAGAAAAATGTTTTGAACACTCTAAAAGGCCACAGTTTCAGTCAAATCATCATAAAACTTGCTCAGAATGATCATCTGGACAATATCTCAGTTAAGTTCGAATATGGGTCATGTCAAATCAAAAAGCAGATCAGTAGGTTATTTTGTCATAACTTTTGAACCGTTTGAGATGGAGCCTTCATATTTGGCATGTAGGTTCCTTCTGACAAGGGCTTCCCACTCATAAAGATTTGACCTGTGACCTTGACCTGTGACCCACTATATCATACCTTTTGAACCATATGAGATAGAGCCTTCATATTTGGCATGCATGTTCCTTGTGACAAGGTTTTCTCAGCCATTCGAAACTTTTGACCCATGACCTTGACCTTTGATCTACTTTGTCATAACTTTTAAAGCATTTGAGATACAGCCTTCATATTTAGAATGTAGAATCCTTGCGACAATGTTGCTTAGATGATCCTCTACCAAAAAGGCTAAAAGAATCCCACTCGGATGAACAAAATGGCCACCGGAGGTAAAAATATTGTAAATTTGATTCAAACAGAAACTCCTCCTAAACCCTAAGGCCAATTTGATTCAAAGTTCCCATGAATGATGCCTAGGTTACTCCCTACCAAATAAGCTAAAATCACTCTGCTGATGAACAAGATGGCCACAAGAGCTAAAAATAAAATGTACCCGAGACAGTGACACACAGGTGAGCGAACCAGGGCCCTCTGGGCCCTCTTGTTCTTATTTCTGCTCAAATACATAGATTGTGGGTACTCGTTAGAACCGCCTCATCGCGGCGGTTCTATTGAGTATCCACAATCTATGTTTTGAGCAGAAATAAGAAAAATATTGAAATTTTTCATTTGAAAATTTTCATTTTTCGGTGGTAAAATTTACAATGTATTTGTATAGGTGTGTTTTTGTAATGATGTATAGATATATAAATGGTCATTTTTCTGTATATAATATATTACAAAATATATAATTTAATTGCCTGTATCGTGCTTTACTTTGATTTTCATATACTTACTCCGATACAGTAGAACATTTGTAAATCTAATAAATAAATAGAATAAAATGGCCGCCGTCCGTAGGTTAAAAAAAGAACCGAAAATGATAGGGTCGCCTATGGCGGTAAATGAAAGGTCTCTAAAAAGCGCTAATGACGTTAAAGGTTTATAAATGTTAAAATTGGCGTACAATGTCGGAAGGCCGCGGTGGTGTAATGGTTAGCACGTCTGCCCGGAATGCAGGAGATCCGTGGTTCGAGTCCCGGTTGCGGTGCGACCGATTTTTGTGCGCTAATTCATTTGTCTATTTAATTGCCTGTATCGTGCTTTACTTTGATTTTCATATACTTACTCCGATACAGTAGAACATTTGTAAATCTAATAAATAAATAGAATAAAATGGCCGCCGTCCGTAGGTTAAAAAAAGAACCGAAAATGATAGGGTCGCCTATGGCGGTAAATGAAAGGTCTCTAAAAAGCGCTAATGACGTTAAAGGTTTATAAATGTTAAAATTGGCGTACAATGTCGGAAGGCCGCGGTGGTGTAATGGTTAGCACGTCTGCCCGGAATGCAGGAGATCCGTGGTTTGAGTCCCGGTTGCGGTGCGACCGATTTTTGTGCGCTAATTCATTTGTCTATTTAATTGCCTGTATCGTGCTTTACTTTGATTTTCATATACTTACTCCGATACAGTAGAACATTTGTAAATCTAATAAATAAATAGAATAAAATGGCCGCCGTCCGTAGGTTAAAAAAAGAACCGAAAATGATAGGGTCGCCTATGGCGGTAAATGAAAGGTCTCTAAAAAGCGCTAATGACGTTAAAGGTTTATAAATGTTAAAATTGGCGTACAATGTCGGAAGGCCGCGGTGGTGTAATGGTTAGCACGTCTGCCCGGAATGCAGGAGATCCGTGGTTCGAGTCCCGGTTGCGGTGCGACCGATTTTTGTGCGCTAATTCATTTGTCTATTTAATTGCCTGTATCGTGCTTTACTTTGATTTTCATATACTTACTCCGATACAGTAGAACATTTGTAAATCTAATAAATAAATAGAATAAAATGGCCGCCGTCCGTAGGTTAAAAAAAGAACCGAAAATGATAGGGTCGCCTATGGCGGTAAATGAAAGGTCTCTAAAAAGCGCTAATGACGTTAAAGGTTTATAAATGTTAAAATTGGCGTACAATGTCGGAAGGCCGCGGTGGTGTAATGGTTAGCACGTCTGCCCGGAATGCAGGAGATCCGTGGTTAGAGTCCCGGTTGCGGTGCGACCGATTTTTGTGCGCTAATTCATTTGTCTATTTAATTGCCTGTATCGTGCTTTACTTTGATTTTCATATACTTACTCCGATACAGTAGAACATTTGTAAATCTAATAAATAAATAGAATAAAATGGCCGCCGTCCGTAGGTTAAAAAAAGAACCGAAAATGATAGGGTCGCCTATGGCGGTAAATGAAAGGTCTCTAAAAAGCGCTAATGACGTTAAAGGTTTATAAATGTTAAAATTGGCGTACAATGTCGGAAGGCCGCGGTGGTGTAATGGTTAGCACGTCTGCCCGGAATGCAGGAGATCCGTGGTTCGAGTCCCGGTTGCGGTGCGACTGATTTTTGTGCGCTAATTCATTTGTCTATTTAATTGCCTGTATCGTGCTTTACTTTGATTTTCATATACTTACTCCGATACAGTAGAACATTTGTAAATCTAATAAATAAATAGAATAAAATGGCCGCCGTCCGTAGGTTAAAAAAAGAACCGAAAATGATAGGGTCGCCTATGGCGGTAAATGAAAGGTCTCTAAAAAGCGCTAATGACGTTAAAGGTTTATAAATGTTAAAATTGGCGTACAATGTCGGAAGGCCGCGGTGGTGTAATGGTTAGCACGTCTGCCCGGAATGCAGGAGATCCGTGGTTCGAGTCCCGGTTGCGGTGCGACCGATTTTTGTGCGCTAATTCATTTGTCTATTTAATTGCCTGTATCGTGCTTTACTTTGATTTTAATATATTATCTATACATTTTTGTTTGTTTAAAGAGCCCAGTCAATTAACACCATTTAGGTCATATCAAGCAACCACACTTTCTGGGGCAGACTGATTCGTAATTTTGTTTGTTCCAATTGAGATTTTATGCCCCCGTCAATACTATTTAGGTAACCTAATTTTGGAGACGTGTCTTCCAGTTTGGTGGGACTTCTACCCTACAATGAGATGACATCTCAAGCCCTACCATCCAAACAAACCAATAGGGTTTATAGAGGGATGGTATGACTAGCATCACTTTGCCTGGGCAGGCTTAGGTCTTCTTAGCTGATTACCAGTATTCGAGTACAGTTGGGGGTTTCAGCTCTGCGTGGAAGCATTATTTTGCACAGTATATATCGTTAAGCCCCGATGGGCGAGGGCCATACTAGTGCATAAGCTTTTATCCATTACAGTGCACATGCTTAATTACTGTAAAAATACTAAAAATTTGGATACCTTGAGGACTTGCTGTAACAAATTTAATTCAAGGTGTCCAAGAAATGCAGACGGAATGGCAAACAGTGAGCAGTCTGATCAGGATCCACACTGTATGCAAATATATGTTGACATGTTTGCAGGAAGTGTAGCAAATGACATAAACAGACAACATTTTCAGATGCAATATTTATCTTGGTGTCATTTAGTCTGATGCTTGGGGGTTTGATCTGGGCCTAAACTGCTTTCCAATGACCCGTTCTGGGGTTACTTCCCATATGATAAGTTATAATGGAAATTAATGTGTCGCAAAAATCCTAAAAATTGGGACACCTTGAGGACTTGCTGTAATGCTCCTAAAATTTTAACAAATTTGTTTCATGATCCAGCTAGGAGTCCAAAACGTGCAGACGGAATGGCAAACAGTGTCAACCCTGATCAGACTCCTCCTGCTCGGGGTCCGCACTGTTTGCTAAAGCCTATCTGCCCCATTACTGAGGATCATTATTGGTAAGTGACAATGGTCCAGGACATAGCAAAAGCTGAAGTTTGGCATATGGACATGATTCAGCCACATCAGAGCAGAATGATCATAGTGTTTTCATGTCACATGGGTCTGACACACAGCCATCCATACAGTGAACAGAATCCTTAAGCTCAGATAATGTATCGGTGCCCGCCTATTGGGGCTTGAAGAAATAGATGGACTGCATGATGCTTCCACGCAGAGCTGAAATGCACACGAGTATTGCTTAACCGCTTAGAGGAATGATTGATTTGGGTTTAATGACACTTCAACCCTTGTTGGTCATTTTGTGTCGTCTCCCAGAGAAAAGGAGAAAAGAGACGGAAGAGATAGTAGAGGAGGTGATAGTGAGTGACAGATGAGAAAGAGGAAAATGGATGGAAGTGCAGTAAAAGAAGAAATAACAACACCCCCCTCTACCCTTACCTGCTGCAAGGAAAGCAGGCCTTGCCCAACTGTAAGCCAATAACAGCTGAACGCCCCAGTGATACAAGATACTTGTCACCTTTGCCTCACCCAACCATCCCAAACTGCTTAGAGGGTCTAAGCCTGCCTAGGCAAAGCGGTGCAAGTTGGACCGTCCATGCTTATAAAACTCTATTGGTTTCATTTGGCGACAGGGCTTGAGATGTCATTTCATCTCAATGTCAGTTAAAAGTCGCTCAAAATTGGAAGAAATGTCTACAAAATGACCTATACAATATTGACTTGGACATTAAACCTCAAATCAAACAAACAAAAAAATCAGATAATGTACATCTGGTTGAGTTGAAACCTCAGAAGACCACACATGGCACAAAGTTACACATTTTAATTGTAATCATTTCCCTATGGGCAATGTCTGCCAACTATAATAATTATATAATATTGTGGTCATGTTCAAACTAATTTATCCAATTTTAAGTTCATGTATTTAATATTTTGCCCCCAGTCAGGACATTAGTTTGTCTGTGTCATAATTTGATGTTCCAAAATTTTATCAAGGCCAAATTGGTAAGGTTTGGTCAGTCCATTTGCAGATACAAAACCTACTATCTTGGAATAGAAATATGAAATCAAAGCTTCAAAAGCATGGTTGGGTCAAATATCTTTGAGTGTAGATAGGTAAAATAGGCCTGTATCCTTTTAAACTCATTTTGTACTGGAAACCCCTCAAATGGGTACCCTGGCAAATAGTTTAGGTCCCGATAGCGGCATCTGATCAGGGCCTACACTATTTGCAAAGAGTTCAGCTATTTTTCCAAATAAATTTTAAAGATAACACAACCTATCACCCCTAAATTTCGAAATGGACTCCTGCCATGTATAAGGAGGAAGATTCCATTTGGTACAAAAAGGGTAAATCCCACTTTCAATATAAAATGGGGTTTCTAAGGGTGTAATTTACACAGCCTTGTAAATGTGATGTTGTAGTGGGTCAACAACGCTTTGGACCCACCCAGAGCCTCAACCCCAAACAAACAGAGGCAAATAAAAAATCTGAATCACATATGCCCATTTTGATTTTTAAAAAATAAATATAGTCAATTATTAGCTCACCTAAGCACAAAGTGCTCATGGTGAGCTATTGTGATCAGTGAATGTCCTTCGTGCATCGTGCGTCATCCTTCTAGCGTCGTGTGTCATCAACAATTTGATTTAAATGCAAACTCCCCCTTAACCCTTGGGCCAATTTGATTCAGACTTCACAGAAATGTTGCCTGGGTGGCTCCATACCAAAATAGATAAATGGTTTCACTCAGATATACAAGATGGCTTCACTCAGATGTACAAGATGGCCACCAGAGCTAAAAATCTTTAAATGCCAACTCCTCCTGTACCCTTGGGCCAATTTCATTCAAACTTCAAATTCATAGGAATGTTACTTTAGTGTCCCTCAAATGGTTCTGCTCCAATAAGCAAAATGGCCAGCAGAGCAAAAAATACAAAAACAACTAGATTGCGCAGTCGATGGTATACCATCGCAAATACCCGCTTTTTAGCTCACCTGAGCACGAAGTGCTCATGGTGAGCTATTGTGATCGGTCAATGTCCGTCGTCCGTCGTGCGTCGTGTGTCGTGCAGCGTCAACAATTTGCTTTAAATGCTAACTCCTCCTAAACCCTTGAGCCAATTTCAATAAAACTTCATAGGAATATTGCTGAGGTGACCCTCTACAAAAATAGCTAAAATTGTTCTGCTCCGCTGAACAAGATGGCCACCAGAGCTAAAAATAGAAAAATCTTTAAAGGACAACTTCTCCTGTACCTTAAGGCTAATTTCATTCAAACTTTATAGGAACGTTGCTTAGGTGTACCTCTACCAAAATAGCTAAAACGTTTATGCTCCGGTGAACAAAATGGCCGCCAGAGCTAAAAATAGAAAATTCTTTAAACGACAACTCCTCCTGTACCCTTTGGCCAAATTTATTCAAACTTCATAGGAATTTTGCTTAGGTGACCCTCTACTAAAATAGCTAAAACGGTATTGCTCTGATGAGCAAAATGGCTGCCATAGCTAAAAATAGAAAAACATCGTAAATTTGCTTCAAACACAAACTCCTCCTCAACCCTTGGGCCAATTTGATTCAAACTTCACAGGAATGTTGCCCAAATGACTCCCTACAAAAATAGCTAAGATTGTTGTGCCCTGACAAACAAGATGGCCGCCAGAGCTAAAAATAGAAAAAATCTTTAAACGACAATTCCTCCTGTACCCTTGGGACAATTTTGTTCAAACTTCATAGGAATGTTTTTTAGGTGACCATCTACCAAAATAGCTGAAAAGATTCTGCTCTGATGAGCAAAATGGCCGCCATAGCTAAAAAATAGAAAAACATCGTAAATTTGCTTCAAACACGAACTCCTCCTTAACCCTTGGGCCAATTTGATTCAAACTTCACAGGAATGTTATGTAGGTGATTCCGTAAAGAAATAGATAAAATCATTCTGCTCTGACTAACAAGATGGCCGCCAGAGGTAAAAATAGAAAAAATCTTCAAACGACTACTCCTCCTTTACCCTTGGGCCAATTTCATTCAAACTTCATAGGAATGTTGCTTAGATGACCCACTACCAAAATGGCGAAAACGTTTTTGCTCTGATGAGCAAAATGGCCGCCATAGCTAAAAACAGAAAAACTTTGTAAATTTACGTCAAAACGCGAACTCCTCCTCAACCCTTGGGCCAATTTGATTCAAACTTCACAGGAATGTTAGTTAGGTGACTCCCTACCAAAATAGCTAAAATCGTTCAATGCGGCAAACACGATGGCCGCCAGAGCTAAAAATAGAAAAAATCTTCAAACGACAACTCCTCCTTACCCCTTGGGTCAATATGATTCAAACTTCACAGGACTATTATGTGGTTGACTCCCTACCAAAATAGCTAAAATTGT
Organism: Lucinisca nassula; assembly: GCA_963580285.1. NCBI lineage: Eukaryota > Metazoa > Mollusca > Bivalvia > Lucinida > Lucinidae > Lucinisca > Lucinisca nassula. The sequence continues at coordinate 141,075,644 of OY757018.1, read as the reverse complement.
TCCGCTCTGACTAACAAGATGGCCGCCAGTGCTAAAAATAGAAAAATTCTTCAAACGACAATTCCTCCTTACCCCTTGGGCCAATTTGATTTAAACTTCACAGGAATATAATGTCGTTGACCCTATACCATATTAGCTAAAATGATCCCGCTCCAATGAACAAAATGGCCACCAGAGCTAAAAATAGAAAAACATTGTAACTTCTCCTAAACCCTTGAGCCAATTTCAATAAAACTTCATAGGAATATTGCTGAGGTGACCCTCTACAAAAATAGCTAAAATTGTTCTGCTCCGCTGAACAAGATGGCCGCCAGAGCTAAAAATAGAAAAATCTGTAAAGGACAACTTCTCCTGTACCTTAAGGCTAATTTCATTCAAACTTTATAGGAACGTTGCTTAGGTGACCCTCTACCAAAATAGCTAAAACGTTTCCGCTCCGGTGAACAAAATGGCCGCCAGAGCTAAAAATAGAAAATTCTTTAAACGACAACTCCTCCTGTACCCTTTGGCCAAATTTATTCAAACTTCATAGGAATTTTGCTTAGGTGACCCTCTACTAAAATAGCTAAAACGGTATTGCTCTGATGAGCAAAATGGCCACCATAGCTAAAAATAGAAAAACATCGTAAATTTGCTTCAAACACAAACTCCTCCTCAACCCTTGGGCCAATTTGATTCAAACTTCACAGGAATGTTGCCCAAATGACTCCCTACAAAAATAGCTAAGATTGTTGTGCCCTGACAAACAAGATGGCCGCCAGAGCTAAAAATAGAAAAAATCTTTAAACGACAATTCCTCCTGTACCCTTGGGACAATTTTATTCAAACTTCATAGGAATGTTTTTTAGGTGACCATCTACCAAAATAGCTGAAAAGATTCTGCTCTGATGAGCAAAATGGCCGCCATAGCTAAAAAATAGAAAAACATCGTAAATTTGCTTCAAACACGAACTCCTCCTTAACCCTTGGGCCAATTTGATTCAAACTTCACAGGAATGTTATGTAGGTGATTCCGTAAAGAAATAGATAAAATCATTCCGCTCTGACTAACAAAATGGCCGCCAGAGGTAAAAATAGAAAAAATCTTCAAACGACTACTCCTCCTTTACCCTTGGGCCAATTTCATTCAAACTTCATAGGAATGTTGCTTAGATGACCCACTACCAAAATGGCGAAAACGTTTTTGCTCTGATGAGCAAAATGGCCGCCATAGCTAAAAACAGAAAAACTTTGTAAATTTACATCAAAACGCGAACTCCTCCTCAACCCTTGAGCCAATTTGATTCAAACTTCACAGGAATGTTAGTTAGGTGATTCCCTACCAAAATAGCTAAAATCGTTCAATGCGGCAAAGCTAAAATCGTTATGCTCTAACAAACAAGATGGCCGCCAGAGCTAAAAATAGAAAAAAACTTTAAACGACAACTCCTCCTGTAACCTTGGGCCAATTTTATTCAAACTTCATAGGAATGTTGCTTAGGTGACCATCTACAAAAAATAGCTGAAAAGGTTCTGCTCTGATGAGCAAAATGGCCGCCATACCTAAAAATAGAAAAACATCGTAAATTTGCTTCAAACACGAACTCCTCCTTAACCCTTGGGCCAATTTGATTCAAACTTCACAGGAATGTTATGTAGGTGACTCCCTAAAGAAATAGCTAAAATCATTCTGCTCTGACTAACAAGATGGCCCCCAGAGCTAAATATAGAAAAATTCTTCCAACGACTACTCCTCCTTTACCCTTGGACCAATTTCATTCAAACTTCATAGGAATGATGCTTAGATGACCCACTACCAAAATAGCTAAAATGTTTTTCGCTCTGATGAGCAAAATGGCCGCCATAGCTAAAAACAGAAAAAAACTTTGTAAATATACGTCAAAACGCGAACTCCTCCTCAACCCTTTGGCCAATTTGATTCAAACTTCACAGGAATGTTAGTTAGGTGACTCCCTACTAAAATAGCTAAAATCATTCAACGCGGTGAACAAGAGCGCCAGAGCTAAAACTAGAAAACTCTTCAAAAGACATCTCCTCCTTACCGCTTGTTAAAATTTTCTTCTCTGAAACCACTGAGCCCAGATCTTTGATATTTGGTATGAAGCTTCATCTAGGGGACCTCTACTAAGATTGTTCAAATTATAGCCCTGGGGCCAATAATGCCCTTGCACTGGGGCCCACCACTTTTACACATAAGTGCTTGCCTAGGGAAATCCTTTATAAAATCTTCTTCTCTGAAACCGTAGGACCCAGGTCTTTGATATTTGGTATGAAGCTTCATCTAGGGGACCTCTATGACGATTGTTCAAATTATAGCCCTGCGACCAAAATGGGGGTGCTTAGAGACCAAGCGGTTTTACATAGACTTACATAGGGAAAATCCTTTAAACATCATCTTCTCTGAAACTGCTGGGTCCAGGTCTTTATTATTTGGTATGAAGCTTCATCTAGTGAACCTCTACCAAGATTGTTCAAATTATAGCCCTGGGTCCAGAAATGGCCCCACACTGGGGCCCACCAGTTTTACATGGGCTTGACTATAGGGAAATCCTTTAAAAATCTTCTCTGAAACCGTAGGGCCCAGATCTTTGATATTTGGTATGAAGCTTCATCTAGTGGACCTCTACCAAGATCATTCAAATTGTAACCGTGGGGCCAAAAATGCCCCTGCCACAGGGCCCACTGGTTTTACATAGGCTTATATAGGGAAAACCTTAAAAAATTGTCTTGTTTGGTATCAGAAGGCCCAGGTGTTTGATATGTGGTATGAAGCTTCACCTAGTGAACCTCTACTAAGATTGTTCAAATTATAGCCCTTGGGCTAAATATACCCCAGCGCCGGGGTCTACCAAGATTTTTCAAATCATAGAGTTGGGGCCAAAAATTGCCCCACCCTGGGACACACATGTACATATCTTAACTCAGGTGAGCGAATTAGGACCATCATGGTCCTCTTGTTCTATGAATGACACTAAAGATATGGCAAAGTCATATTTTTGACCTTTGACCTTGGGGCCATGTTGGGGTCAAGGTCACAAAAAAGTAGCCCACTGCCATCTACATACCATGTACTATCCACATGCAAAGTTTCAAAAGTGTAACTTAAGATATGGCAAAGTCATACTTTTTTACCTTTGACCTTGGGGCCATGTTGGGGTCAAGGTCACAAAAAAGTAGCCCACTGCCATCTTATACCATGTACTATCCACATGCAAAGTCTCAAAAGTGTAACTTAAGATATGGCAAAGTCATACTTTTTTTTACCTTTGACCTTGGGGCCATGTTGGGGTCAAGGTCACAAAAAAGTAGCCCACTGCCATCTACATACCATATAGTATCCACATACAAAGTTTCAAAAGTGTAACTTCAGTGGTTGCAGAGGAGATCCATTTACAAGAAACGTGACGGACAGACAGACGGATGGACAGACAGATGGACAGATAGATTATTTAGGGCTTACATGTAAGGGTTTTAGAATGGGCCATATTAATATCCAAGGCGTCAATAATAAAATAGACCAAGTCCGTCTTCTTTTAGGGTCTGAGAAAAATCATGTACACTTACTGGGCTTAGGGGAGACAAAATTGAAGGCTGTTCATCCTGATTCGGCTTTAAAGATAAATGGTTTTCAACAACCTTTTCGTAAAGACCGAAATGAGAACTCAGGAGGTTGTATTTTAGTGTATGTCAAAGATGGAGTGGGTTGCAAACGCAGACCTGACCTTGAACTTGAAAATCTTGAATGTGTATGGATTGAAATAAAAACCCCGAAAAGCAAATCTTTTTTAGTTGGGAACATTTACAGGCCTCCAAATTCAACTGTACAATGGAATGGAATTTTTGAGGATTGCATAGAAAATGTATTAAAAGAAGAAAAAGAAATTTATATTATGGGAGATCTTAATAGGGATCTTTTGAATACTAACATCAAAAAGGCATGGAAAGATTATATGGAACCTTTTGGGCTTAAACAGCTGATTACTGAACCCACCAGAGTAACTACTGAGTCAAGTACTCTAATTGACCACATTTACTCCAACTGTCCCGAAAATGTTAATTCTATAAATGTTCCCAAAATTGGATTGAGCGATCATTTTCCCATTTTCTTTACACGGAAACTGCATGTCCAACCACCTAAAAGTAATCATTACACAATATCTTACAGATCTTTTCGAAATTTCGACGAAGCAAAATTTGCGGAGGACCTTCAAGCTGTCCCGTGGGACACTATAAAGGTTTTTGATGACACCGATGATATTCTTGAGGCATGGTCAGACCTTTTTCTGCAGGTTGTAGACAAGCATGTGCCAATAAAACAGCACAGGGTTAAACATAAAAATCAACCCCAATGGATTACACCTCATCACGTGAACTAGTCCGTGAAATGAAGACCCCCCTATACCCCACTTTATATAGAGAAAACTGGGGTTTACGGGGGTAAACATTATTTTTCTTATTTTTGCTCCAAGACATAGGTTGTGGGTACTCGTTAGAACCGCCTAAATGAGGCGGTTCTAACGAGCACCCACGACCTATGTTTGCAGTATTTATAAGAAAAATATCACGGATTTTCATCAGAAAAGTAGCCATTTTGGAGATGAGAAAAATGCACTATGTCGCACGGGTGTTATCGTAATGTGAAATTATCGATGCAATAAAGAGCAGAGACAGACATAAATCTTTAGATAATACACACGAGTACAAATTCTGGAGAAACAAGGTAACAAAACTTATAAAAACATCTAAAAGAGAACGATTTCATACCTTTATTGACAACAATAAAGGCAATCCTGGTAGTATTTTCAAGATTTTTCAGGAGGTGGGTGCTGGGAAAGGTCAACAAAGGCAAACTTCTATTGATACTGTAAGGAATGAAAATCTTCATGCCGAAGACCCAACACAAATTTCAAATATATTTAATGATTTCTTTGTCAATATTGCCGCTAAAATAAAAGAACCAGTTACCCATACAAACCATAACAAATTGAAAGCATTTTGCCAAGATAGGCTTACAGACAATGCAAAATTTGTAATTCAGAATATTCAAACAGAAAAAGTCTTAAACTTTCTATCAGCTATTGATGTAAGTAAAGCTACAGGGTCTGACAATATTGGGCCACGTTTATTAAAACTAGCTGCCCCTCATATTGCTGAGCAAGTTACGTTCATCTGTAATCACAGTATTAGCAAGTCTACTTTTCCAAACAAATGGAAAGAAGCAAAAGTTACCCCTCTTCACAAGTCAGGTCCTCATGAGGAAGTAAACAATTATCGCCCTATATCAATATTACCTGTCCTCTCTAAAGTACTAGAAAAACATGTTCATAGCTGCCTTTCAGATTATTTGCATGAATTCAAATTACTTCACAAAACCCAATCTGGTTTTCGATCACAGCATTCATGTGAAACAGCTCTTGTACACATGATAGATTCCTGGTTAAATGCCATTGATAACAGTAAAATGATTGGTGTTGTATTAGTGGATTTCAAGAAGGCTTTTGATCTTGTTGATCATAATATTCTACTTGATAAACTTAAAATCTACGGCATAAAAGATGAAGCTATTGGTTGGTTCAACTCCTATCTCAGTCAAAGGAAACAGCAAGTTTCAGTAAGTGGTAGTATTTCAGACTTTAAACAAGTCACATATGGTGTGCCACAGGGATCCATTCTAGGTCCACTTCTGTTTTTACTTTTTATAAATGATCTCCCTTTGTACACAAATAATGTCAGTACAGACCTTTATACCGATGACACAACTCTGTACGACATTCAGGATTCACTTGAACTGATTGAAAATAACCTTCAAACTGCCTTAACTAACCTTCACACTTGGTGCAAAAGCAATGGCATGATTCTTAACTCTGCCAAAACTAAGGTTATGCTTGTTACAACAAACCAGAAACGTCAAAGGCTTAACAAAGAAACCCTTGACCTTAAGTTTAATAGTGATACTCTTGATATGATTACAAACAATAAAATACTGGGTGTCCTTGTTGACAACAATTTGACCTGGTCTGAGCATATAAGGCATTTAACAAAAAAGATTTCTTCAAGTTTTGGCTTCTTTCAAAGATAAAATATTTCTTGTCCCAAGCTCATCGAGTTCAATACTATAAGTCTTACATCCAACCGCATATTGACTTCTGTAACATTGTATGGGGAAACTCTTCTGAGATTAATAAACTAAAACTTTTTAAACTGCAGAAACGAGCATGTCGAGTAATCCTTGATTATGATGTGGAAAATCCACTTGAAGCCATGAGTTCTTTAAAAATTTTGTCCATCTATGACCGACTCTATTTAAGAAAAGCAAAGTTTATGTTTAAAGTCTATAACAACACTGCACCGCAATACATCACTGAAAACTTTATGGTACGCAACAATGCCAATACCTCTATAACTTTAAGATCAACCTCTTCGGGTTGTTTTGTTCCCCCTAAACCCAGGACTGAATATTTCAAACATAGCCTGAGGTATTCTGGTTGCCTAGTATGGAATAGTCTTCCAGAAGAATTGAGAAACTCTCAGACCCTAGATACATTTCACAGAAGGTGCCTAAAATGGTTAGTTACATAAATAATTATACACCTACCATGCCAAAATTGCTTTAACCCTTTTCGTACCAAATGGTATCGTTCTCATTATATATAGCAGGAGTCCGTTTCAGGGTTTAGGGGTGTCAGGTTGGTTTTCTTCAAAATTGATTAGGAAAATGGCTAAACATTTAGCAAACAGTGGAGGCCCTGATCAGATGCCACATTCTGCAGCATCTCATCTGGGCCTGCACTGTTTGCCAGGATACCTGTTCTGGGGTTTCTGGTACTAAATGGGTCAATTATTTAGTATACTTCAATTTGTGCCTATTATATGTTTTTTTTTTGTTTTTTTTTTCCTTATGAATTATTATGCATCTCTAAAGCAGCAGGATAAGCTGTAAGGAGATCTCGAGATATAGCTTACAATGCTCTGGGTATATCTTACGTTAGTATGTATAAAATGTATGTAGTATATATATGGCCATTCTATGTAATACGTTTTATACAGAATCTGTATATCGGAGGAGAGAAAAGATCAGGGGTTTTTTTTGTTTGTTTTTTTTTTTCTCAATTTTTCGCGGTATTATGATATTGCACATGTCTTTACTTGTGTATTTACTGTATGTAACTTGTATTTTATTTGTACACCTGTATATAACTCTTGAGGGCCTCATGGAAGATTAGCTGATGCATGTAAATGTCTATGCTAAATGTTGTTACCCTAGTTAAATAAAGACTTTACTTACTTACTTACTTACTTATAGACGGACGGACTGACGCCCACTCAACTCTGGTATGAAAACAATATACCCGATTTTTCTTCGAAAAAAGGCGGATATAAAAATCTTAAATTTGCTTCAAACGTAAACTCCTCCTAACCCTTGGGCCAATTTAATTCAAATTTCACTGGAATGTTGCCTAGGTAACTCCTACCATAAGAGCTAAAATCATTCCACTCTGACGAGCAAGATGGCCACCAGAGCTAAAAATCAAAAAAAAATCTTTAAACGATAACTCCTTGGTACCCTTTGGCCAATTTCATTCAAGCTTCATAGGAATGTTGCTTAGGTAACCATCTATCAAAATAGCTGAAATGGTTCCGCTCCGATGATCAAATTCATCGCCAGAGCTAAAAATAGAAAAAAAAAAACATTGTAAATTTGCTTCAAGTGCAAACTTCTCCTAAACCCATGGGCCAGTTTGATGCAAACTTCAAAGGAATGCTGCTTAGGTGACTGCCAACCAAAATAGATAAAACTGTTCTGCTCTGACGAACAAGACAGCCACCAGAGCTAAAAATAGAAAAAATCTTTAAATGACAACTACTCCTGTGCCCTTGGACCAATTTCATTCAAACTTCATAAGATTGTTGCTTAGGTAACCCTCTATCAAAACATTTATTACAGTTCCACTCCTATGAGCAAAATTGCCTTCAGAGCTAAAAATAGAAAAAATCTTTTGAATGACAACTCCTCCCGTACCCTTGGGCCAATTTCATTCAAACTTCATAAGAATGTTGCTTATGTAACCCTCTATCAAAATGTTTAAAACAGTTCCACTCCTGTGAGCAAAATTGCCACCAGAGCTAAAAATAGAAAATCATCGTAAATTTGCTTCAAAGGCAAACTTCTCCAAAACACTTGGGCCAATTTGATTCAAACTTCACAGGAATGTTGCCTAGTGACTCTCTACCAAAATAGCCAAAATCGTTGCGCTCCGATGAACAAGATGGCCACCGGATATAAAAAATAGAAAAAAATGTTTAAGCAATAACTCCTCCTGTACCCTTGGGCCAGTTTTGTTCAGACTTCATAGAAATGTTGCTTAGGTGACCCTCTATCAAAATAGCTAAACGGTTCTGCTGCAGCTAGAGCTAAAAAATAGAAAAACATTGTAAATTTGCTTCAAACACAAACTCCTCCTAAACCCTTGGGTCAATTTGATTTAAACTTCACAGCAATGTTGCCTAAGTGACTCCCTACCAAAATAGTTAAAACCCTTCTGCTCTGATGAACAAGATGGCAACCTGAGCTTCAAATAAAAAAAGTCTTTAAACTATAACTCCTTGGTACCCTTTGGCCAATTTCATTCAAGCTTCATAGGAATGTTGCTTAGGTAACCCTCTATCAAATTAGCTAAAACGGTTCCGCTCCGATGAGCAAAATCATCGCCAGAGCTAAAAATAGAAAAAAAAACATTGTAAATTTGCTTCAAGTGCAAACTCCTCCTAAACCAATGGGCCATTTTGATGCAAACTTCAAAGGAATGCTGCCTAGGTAACTGTCTACCAAAATAGATAAAATTGTTCTGCTCTGACGAACTAGATGGTCACCAGAGCTAAAAATAGAAAAAAATCTTTAAATAACAACTCCTCCTGTGCCCTTGGGCCAATTTCATTCAAACTTCATAAGATTGTTGCTTAGGGAACCTTCTATCAAAACATTTATTACAGTTCCACTCCTATGAGCAAAATGGCCACCAGAGCTAAAAATAGAAAAAAAAACATTGTAAATTTGCTTCAAACTCGAACTCCTCCAAAACCCTTGGGCCAATTTGACTAAAACTTCAAAGGAATGCTGGATAGGTGGCTCTCTACTAAAAATGCCAAAATTGTTCCCCTCTGACAAAGAGCCACTGGTCCCCAGAGCTAAAATAGAAAAAATCTTTAGATGACAACTCCTCCTGTACCCTTGGGCCAATTTCATTCAAAGTTCATAAGAATGTTGCTTAGGTAACCTCTATCAAAACATTTAAAACAGTTCTACTCCTATGAGCAAAATTGCCACCAGAGCTAAAAATAGAAAATCATCGTAAATTTGCTTCAAATGCAAACTTCTTCAAAAAACTTGCGCCAATTTGATTCAAACTTCACAGGAATGTTGCCTAGGTGACTCTCTACCAAACTAGCCAAAATCGTTCTGCTCGGATGAAAGAGATGGCCACCAGAGCTAAAAATAGAAAAAAAAATCTTTAAGCAACAACTCCTCCTGTACCCTTGGGCCAGTTTTGTTCAGACTTCATAGAAATGTTGCTTAGGTGACCTCTATCAAAATAGCTAAATGGTTCCGCTGCAGCCAGAGCTAAAAAATATTAAAACATTGTAAATTTGCTTCAAATTCAAACTCCGCCTAAACCCTTGGGCCACTTTGATTCAAACTTCACAGCAATGTTGCCTAAGTGACTCCCTACCAAATAGTTAAAACCGTTCTGCTCTGATGAAAAAGATGGCAACCTGAGCTTAAAATAGAAAAAAATCTTTAAACGACAACTCCTCCAGTACCCTTGGGTCAGTTTCATACAAGCTTCATAGGAATATTGACCCTCTACCAAAATAGCTAAATAGTTGTTGTGCTCCAATGAGCAAAATGGCTGCCAGAGCTAAAAAATAGAAAAAAAAAACATTGTAAATTTGCTTCAAATGTGAACTCCTCCTTATCTTTTTAGCTCACCTGTCACGAAGTGACGAGGTGAGCTTTTGGGATCACCTTTTGTCCGTTGTGCGTCCGTCCGTGCGTCCGTAAACATTTTTTTCAAACAACATCTCCTAAACCACTGATCTGATTTTGACCAAACTTCACAGGAATGATCCTTAGGTGGTCCCCTTTCAAATTTGTTTAAATGGTTCTGGTCCATTGCACATCTAGGTCGCAAAAATAGATTTTTTTCACCGAAGACTTAAAAAATCTTCTTCTCTGAAACCACAAGGCCCAGGTCTTTGATATTTGGTATGAAGCTTCATCTAGTGGACCCCTACCAAGATTGTTCAAATTATAGTGCTGGGGCCAAAAATGCCCCCGCCCCGGGGCCCTTTGGTTTTACATGGGCTTATATAGGGAAAACCTTTAAAACCTTCTTCTCTGAAACCACAAGGCCCTGATCTTTGATATTTGGTATGAAGCTTCATCTAGTGGACCTCTACCAAGATTGTTCAAATTATAGTGCTGGGGTGAAAAATGCCCCCGCTCCAGGGCCCTTTGATTTTACATGGGCTTATATGGGGAAAATCTTTAAAAATCTTCTTCTCTGAAACCGCAAGGCCCAGATCTTTGATATTTGGTATGAAGCTTCATCTAGTGGACCCCTACCAAGATTGTTCAAATTATAGTGCTGGGGCCAAAAATGCCCCCGTCCCGGGGCCCTTTGGTTTTACATGGGCTTATATATGGAAAATCTTCTTCTCTGAAGCCGCAAGGCCCAAATCTTTGATATTTGGTATGAAGCTTCATCTAGTGGACCCCTACCAAGATTGTTAAAAAGATAATGCTGGGGCCAAAAACGCCTCCGCTCCGGGGCCCTTTGGAATACATGGGCTTATATAGGGAAAAATCTTTAAAAATCTGCTTCTCTGAAACCGCAAGGCCCAGGTCTTTGCTGTTTGGTATGAAGCTTCATCTAGTGGACCCCTACCAAGATTGTTCAAATTATAGTGCTGGGGCCAAAAATGCCCCCGCCCCGGGGCCCTTTGGTAATACATGGGCTTATATAGGGAAAATCTTTAAAAATCTTCTTCTCTGAAACCGCAAGGCCCAGGTCTTTGCTATTTGGCATGAAACTTCATCTAGTGGACCCCTACCAAGATTGTTCAAATTATGGTGCTGGGGCCAAAAATGTCCCCGCCCCGGGGCCCTTTGGTTTTACATAGGCTTATATAGGGAAAATCTTTAGAAAATCTTCTCTGAAACTGCCAGGCCCAGGTCTTTGATATTTGGTATGAAGCTCATCTAATGGACCTCTACCAAGATTGTTCAAATTATAGCCTTTGGGCCAAAAATGTCCCTGCGCTGGGACCCACTAGTTTTACATAGGTATATATAGGAAAAACCTTTAAAAATCTTCTTGTCCGAAATCAGGAGGCCCAGGTCTTTGATATCTGGTGTGAAGCTTCAACTAGTGAAACTCTGCTGAGATTGGTCAAATTAAAGCCCTGGCGCCAGAAATGCCCATGCGCGAGGGCCCGCTAGTTTTACATAGGCTTATATAGGGAAATCCTTTAAAAATCTTCTTTTCTGAAACCAGAAGGTCCAGGTCTTTCATATTTGGTCTGAAGCCTTATCTAGTGGACCGCTACCAAGTTTATAGCCCATGGGTCAAGAATGCACTAGAGACACTGATACTCAGGTGAGCGATTCAGGGCCCTCTGGGCCCTCTTGTTAGCCAATATGATTCTAACTTCACAGAAACGTTTTTCCAGGTGGCTCCCTACCAAAATAGCTAGAATCATTCTGCTCTGATGAACAAAATGGCTACCAAGGCTAAAAAACAGAAAAACGTAAATTTGCTTCAAACACTAACTCCTCCTGAACCCTTGGGCCAATTTCATTCAAACTTCATAGGAATGTTGTTAGGTGACCCTCTACCAAAATTGCTAAAATGGTTCCACCCCAATGAGCAAACTTCTGCCAGAGCAAAATTAGTAAAACACACATTTTGAAACCCCATTTTATTAGCTCACCGTCACGTAGTGACGAGGTGAGCTTATGGGATCACTTTTCGTCCGTCGTGCGTCAGTGTGTCCGTGCGTCCGTGCGTCCGTAAACAATTTCTTTAAACGACATCTCCTCCTAAACCACTGATCGGATTTTGACCAAACTTCACAGGAATGATCCTTAGGTGGTCCCCTTTCAAAGTTGTTCAAATGGTTCCGGTCTGTTGCACATCTTGGTTTTTGGGGCCAAAAATAGACTTTTTTCACCCAAAACTTAAAAAATCTTCTTCTCTGAAACCACATGGCCCAGGTCTTTGATATTTGGTATGAAGCTTCATCTAGTGGACCCCTACCAAGATTGTTCAAATTATAGTGCTGGGGCCAAAAATGCCCCCGCTCCGGGGCCCTTTGGTTTTACAGGGGCTTATATAGGGACAATCTTTAAAAATCTTCTTCTCTGAAACCGTAAGGCCCAGGTCTTTGAAATTTGGTCTGAAGCTTCATCTAGTGGACCCCTACCAAGATTGTTCAAATTATAGTGCTGGGGCCAAAAATGCCCCCGCTCCGGGGCCCTTTGGTTTTACATGGGCTTATATAGGGAAAATCTTTAAAAATCTTCTTCTCTGAAACCGTTTGGTCCAGGTCTTTGATATTTGGTCTGAAGCTACATCTAGTGGACCCCTACCAAGATTGTTCAAATTATAGTGCTTGGGCCAAAAATGCCCCCGCCCCGGGGCCCTTTGATTTTACATGGGCTAATATAGGGAAAATCTTTAAAAATCTTCTTCTCTGAAACCGCAAGGCCCAGGTCTTTGATATTTGGTGTGAAGCTTCATCTAGTGGACCCCTACCAAGATTGTTCATATAATAGTGCTGGGGCCAAAAATGCCCCTGCTCCTGGGCCCTTTGGTTTAACATAAGCTTACATAGGGAAAATCTTTAAAAATCTTCTTCTCTGAAACCACAAGGCCCAGGTCTTTGATATTTGGTATGAAGCTTCACCTAGTGGACCCCTACCAAGATTGTTCAAATTATAGTGCTGGGGCCAAAAATGCCCCCGCCCCGGGGCCCTTTGGTTTAACATGGGCTTACATAGGGAAAATCTTAAAAAATCTTTTTCTCTGAAACCGCAAGGCCCAGGTCTTTGATATTTGGTATGAAGCTTCATCTAGTGGACCCCTACCAAGATTGTTCAAATTATAGTGCTGGGGCCAAAAATGCCCTCGCCCCGGGGCCCTTTGGTTTAACATGGGCTTACATAGGGAAAATCTTTTAAAATTTTCTTCTCTGAAACCGCACGGCCCAGGTCTTTGATATTTGGTATGAAGCTTCATCTAGTGGACCCCTACCAAGATTTTTCAAATTATAGTGCTGGGGCCAAAAATGCCCCCGCTCGGGGGCCCTTTGGTTTTACATGGGCTTATATAGGGAAGATCTTTAAAAATCTTCTTCTCTGAAACCCTAAGGCCCAGGTCTTTGATATTTGGTATGAAGCTTGTACTAGTGGACCCCTACCAAGTTTGTTCAAATTATAGTGCTAGGGCCAAAAATGCCCCCGCCCCTGGGCCCTTTGGTTTTACATGGGCTTATATAGGGAAAATCTTTAAAAATCTTCTTCTCTGAAACCGCAAGGCCCAGGTCTTTGATATTTGGTGTGAAGCTTCATCTAGTGGACCCCTACCAAGATTGTTCATATTATAGTGCTGGGGCCAAAAATGCCCCCGCTCCTGGGCCCTTTGGTTTAACATGGGCTTACATAGGGAAAACCTTTTAAAATTTTCTTCTCTGAAAATGCAAGGCCCTGGTCTTTGATATTTGGTATGAAGCTTCATCTAGTGGACCCCTACCAAGATTGTTCATATTATAGTGCTGGGGCCAAAAATGCCCCCGCTCCTGGGCCCTTTGGTTTAACATGGGCTTACATAGGGAAAACCTTTTAAAATTTTCTTCTCTGAAAATGCAAGGCCCTGGTCTTTGATATTTGGTATGAAGCTTCATCTAGTGGACCCCCACCAAGATTGTTAAAATTATAGTGCTGGGGCCAAAAATGCCCCCGCTCCGGGGCCCTTGGGTTTTACATGGGCTTATATAGGGAAGATCTTTAAAAATCTTCTTCTCTGAAACCATAAGGCCCAGGTCTTTGATATTTGGTATGAAGCTTCATCTAGTGGACCCCTACGAAGATTGTTCAAATTATAGTGCTGGGGCCAATAAATGCCCCCACCCAGGGGCCCTTTTGTTTTACATGGGCTTATATAGGGAAAATCTTAAAAAATCTTCTTCTCTGAAACCGTAAGGCCCAGGTCTTTGATATTTGGTATGAAGCTTCATCTAGTGGACCCCTACCAAGATTGTTCAAATTATAGTGCTGGGGCCAAAAATGCCCCTGCTCCGGGGCCCTTTGGTTTAACATGGGCTTACATAGGGAAAATCTTTTAAACTTTTCTTCTCTGAAACCGCAAGGCCCAGGTCTTTGATATTTGGTATGAAGCTTCACCTAGTAGACCCCTACCAAGATTGTTCAAATTATAGCCCTGGGGCCAAAAATGCCCCCCACCCCGGGGCCCTTTGATTTTACATGGGCTTATGTAGGGAAAATCGTTAAAAATGTTCTTCTCTAAAACCGCTAGGCCCAAGTCTTTGATATTTGGTATGTAGCTTCACCTAATGGACCCCTACCAAGATTGTTCAAATTATAGTGCTGGGGCAAAAAATGCCCCCGCTCTTGGGCCCTTTGGTTTTACATGGGCTTATATAGCGAAAATCTTTAAAAAATTTCTTTTCTGAAACCGTAAGGCCCATGTCTTTGATATTTGGTATTAAGCTTCACCCCACAAGGCCCAGGTTCCCCCCCCCCCCACCACCACACCCCGGGGCCTTTTGGTTTTACATGGGCTTGTACAGGGAAAATCTTAAAAAAACTTCTTCTCTGAAACCGCAAGGCCCAGGTCTTTGATATTTGGTATGAAGCTTCACCTAGTGGACCCCAACCATGGTTGTTCAAATTAAAGCCCTTGGGTCAAAAATGCTCCCGCTCCGGGGCCCTTTGGTTTTACATAGACTTATATATGGAAAATCTTGAAAAATCTTCTTCTCTGAAACCGCGAGGCCAAGGTCTTTGATATTTGGTATGAAGCTTCACCTAGTGGACCCCAAACATGGTTGTTCAAATTAAAGCCCTTGGGTCAAAAAAGCCCCCGCTCTGGGGCCCTTTGGTTTTACATGGGCTTATATAGGGAAAATCTTTAAAAATTTTCTTCTCTGAATCCGTAATGCCCTTGTCTTTGATATTTGGTATGAAGCTTCACCCCACAAGGCCCAGGTCCCCCCCCCAACCCCTACCCGTATGAAGCTTCACCTAGTGGACCCCAACCATCGTTGTTCAAATTAAAGCCCTTGGGTCAAAAATGCCCCAGCTCTGGGGCCTTTTGGTTTTACATGTGCTTATATAGGGAAAACCTTTAAAAATCTTCTTCTCTTAAACCTCAAGGCCCAGATCTTTGATATTTGGTATGAAGCTTCACCTAGTGGACCCCTACCAAGGTTGTTCAAATTATAGCCCTAGGGCCAAAAATGCCCCCGCTCTGGGGCACTTTGGTTTTACATAGACTTATATATGGAAAATCTTGAAAAATCTTTTTCTCTGAAACCGCAATGCCCAGGTCTTTGATATTTGGTATGAGGCTTCATGTAACTGACTTCAACACTCGTAATAAATTATTAACGGCTAAACTCCTTAATCAGGGTTATCGGTACCATAAACTACGCAAAGCCTTTTCAAAATTTTATAGACGCCATTCTGATTTAATTTCAAAATTCAATATTGGACTTAAATCTCTTCTGCAACAAGGTCTATCGGAACCCGAATTTTATGGTGACTTAGTTTATAAATTCAGAAAAATATATTACCGCAATGACTTCAGCACCCAATTTCGTAAAATCATTCTTCGATATAAAAAGATTGGGTACAACATGGATATTATACGACAGACTGCATGCATGGTAGTTAACCCAATCACGGTTGGCAACTTTGCTTCCCTCTTTAATTGCACGCCGGTGGGTCAGGCCTCAGATTCTATGACGGCTCCAACGTAAAGGCTTATTGAAAATTAAAGAGATAATGTTGGTTGGTGCCTGATGCTCTGTCTCTGGTCGGGCTCATCGGAGTCTAACTGTTGGTTTTCTTTTGCTCCAGCATTTCAGTGGTTTCTTGCTGTCGAGTCCTCACCGTTGTCTCACCTCTGTGGTTCTTTGATTTCTGTGTTCACGGAGATGTTGCACTGATGAGTTAGGAGGCCTTCATGCGGACTGAACAAAATTTTTTTGTCTAAATCGCGACGGAAGTAAGGGCGAGGATTGTGGCCACGTAAAATCGATTTAAGCCCCCCAGTGGAAATCTTCCACTGACCGTTCCAAGGCGGCTCTTCTGTGGCGATTTATTTATGTTGTTGTTTGTTACTTACTGTGTGTATCACTTGTATCTTTTAATTTTGGATGGCCATATGGCCATTTTGTGGGAAAGTAACTGTCCATATGGCCTTCCTTTGTTTAGGTTTCCATTATGGTCTGGTCGCTTAATGTTTGTATTTCTTTCCCTTTGGTGTCTTTTATGGATGGAGTAAGTTAATTGTATCAATTCCTGATCTTTGTTTTACTTCTACTTTTCATGTAGTGAACCCCTGCCAAGATTGTTCAAATTATAGTGCTAGGGCCAAAAATGCCCCCGCTCTGGGGCCCTTTGGTTTTACATGGGCTTTTATAGGGAAAAATGTTTAAAAATTTTCTACTCTGAAACTGTAAGGCCCATGTCTTTGATATTTGGTATGAAGCTTCACCCCACAAGGCCCAGGCCCTGGGGCCAAAAATGCCCCCACCCCGGGGCCTTTTGGTTTTACATAGACTTATATAGGGAAAATCTTAAAAAATTTTCTTCTCTGAAACTGTTAGGCCCATGTTTTTGATATTTGGTATGAAGCTTCACCCCACAAGGCCCAGTTACCCCCCCCCCCCCCCCCACACACACACTTATATAGGGAAAATCTTAAATAATCTTCTCTGAAACCACAAGGCCCAGTTCTTTGATATTTGGTATGAAGCTTCATCTGGTGGACCCCTACCAATATTGTTCAAATTATAGTGCTGAGGCCAAAAATGCCCCCACCCTGGGGCCTTTTGGTTTTACATGGGCTTATAGAGGGGAAAATCTTGAAAAATCTTCTTCTCGGAAACCACAAGGCCTAGGTCTTTGATATTTGGTATGAAGCTTCATCTAGTGGACCTCTACCAAAATTGTTCAATTATAGCCCTGAGACCAAAAATGCCCCCGCCTTGGGGCCCTTTGGTTTTACATAGACTTATATAGGGAAAATCTTTAAAAATCTTCTTCTCAGAAACCACAAGGCTTAGGTCTTTGATATTTGGTATGAAGCTTCATCTTGTGGACCTTTACCAAGATTGTTCAAATTATAGCCCTGGGGCCAAAAATGCCCCCGCTCCGGGGCCCTTTTTTATAGGGAAAAATGTTTTTTATTACTTAGACTTATATAGGGAAAATCTTGAAAAATCTTCTTCTCTGAAACCAGAAGGCCTAGGTCTTTGATATTTGGTATGAAGCTTCATCTAGTGTACCTCTACCAAGATTGTTCAAATTATAGCCCTGAGACCAAAAACGCCCCTGTCTCGGGGGCCCTTTGGTTTTACATAGACTTATAACTTATAGAGTCTAACTGTTGGTTTTCTTTTGCTCCAGCATTTCAGTGGTTTCTTGCTGTTGAGTCCTCACCGTTATCTCACCTCTGTGGTTCTTTGATTATTTGTGTTCACGGAGATGTTGCACTGATGAGTTAGGAGGCCTTCATGCGGACTGAACAAATTATTTGTCTAAATCATGGGTGAAGTAAGGGTGAGGATTGTGGCCATGTAAAATAGATTTAAGCCCCCCAGTGGAAACCTTTCCACTGACCGTTCCAAGGCGGTTCTTCTGTGGCGATTTATTCATGTTGTTGTTTGTTACTTACAATGTGTATCACTTGTGGCTTTTAATTTTGGATGGCCATATGGCCATTTTGTGGGAAAGTAACTGTCCTTATGGCCTTCTTTTGTTTAGGTTTCCATTATGGTCTGGTCGCTTAATGTTTGTATTTCTTTCCCTTTGGTGTATTTGATGGGTGGAGTAAGTTAATTGTATCGATTCCTGATCTTTGTTTTACTTCTACTTTATATAGGGAAAATCTTTAAAAATCTTCTTCTCTGAAACCACAAGGCCTAGGTCTTTGATATTTTTGGTGTGAAATTTCATCTAGTGGACCTCTAACAAGATTGTTCAAATTATAGGCTATTAGCCCTGGGGCCAAAAACGCCCCCGCCCCGAGACCTTTTGGTTTTACACAGACTTAAATAGGGAAATCTTTAAAAATCTTCTTCTCTGAAACCACTAGGCCCGTGCCTTTGATATTTGGTATGGAGCTTCATCTAGTGGACCTCTACCAAGATTGTTCAAATTATAGCCCCCACCCCGGGGCCCTTTGGTTTTACATAGACTTATATATAGAAATAATCTTTGAAAATTTTCTTCTCTGAAACAGCAAGGCCCAGGTCTTTGATATTTGGTGTGAAGCTTCATCTAGTGGACCTCTATCAAGATTGTTTAAATTATGGCCCTGAGGCCAAAAATGCCCCCCGCTCCGGGGCCATTTGGTTTTACATAGGCTAATATAGGGAATATCTTTAAAAAATCTTCTTCTCTGAAACCCCAAGGCCCAGGTCTTTGATATTTGGTGTATAGCTTCATCTAGTGGACCTTTGCCAAGATTGTTCAAATTATAGCCTTTGTTGATATTTGGTATGAAGCTTCACCTCTTTAGACCTCCCTCAACATTATGCACATTGTAGCCCTGGGGTCAATAATGGCCCTCCCTGAGGCCCACTTGTTACTGTATCATATGGATCAGGTGAGCGATCCAGGGCCATCATGGCCCTCTTGTATTGATACAGTCACATATTTTTTTTTTCCTTTTATTTCAAAGTTTGGTTTTATGGCCCTTTTAGATTATTTCACTATTTTGAGCAGATCATAAATAAGAGTGGGCAAAAAAAAGAGTACCTTGTGAAAAAACAAACAACCTTCGTTTGCAGAAATTGGCGTCCCACAGGTGACCCGTGCGAGGCTTGAACCACAGTTTTAGATACCTAATTATTAGGAGTCAGCACTCTTTCACTACTCAGGCCCGTCTTATATATGTGAGCTTCAGCTTATGGTATTATGACACCTGGGCCCACAGAGTACATGTTCAACAGAGAGAGAGAGAAAGAGAGAGAGAGAGAGAGAGAGAGAGAGAGAGAGAGAGAGAGAGAGAGAGAGAGAGAGAGAGAGAGAGAGAGAGAAACTATAATTCAGAGCTATTGAGAGATTTATAATAGATCTCTTATTACCTTATCTATTCAATACTTGAAATTTCATATGATATGTTTTTCCCGTCATTGAACAATTTTATCTCATTTAATAACTTGGTTTTTGGACCTCCTCAAAGATGGATTCATTTCATATGAAATTGAAGGTCTTATAAAAGCTTTTGTTCACGACAACCCTTTTCTTTGCAAACAGTGTAGATCCAGATCAGATGGCTTCTGACATCTGATCAGGATCTACACTCTTTGACATTCAGTTTATGAATTTATAGGAATAAATTACAGTAGTGTAATCTGATTGGGTCAAAGTCAGAAATGGGTGTGACTAAACTGAATATTCAGCAAGAGAAGGGTTAAAACAGCTGTTGTTACATAGCTGAGCAAACAATATAGATCCAGATCAGGCCCAGTTCTTCAAAGACTTTGCCAGCTTTCACTTTTTAGTTGTCAAAACATAATATGTGGGTCCCTGGGGGTGTATGCCCACCCCCTCCAGTTTAAATAAGACTTAATATCTCAAAATCCACACAGATCCCCACCCCTCAACCATAAGCATTGTTGTTCTCATGATTCAAAGACACTGTATAGTTCATGTAACTGTTCAGACCATATAATATATTATGGTTTTGGGGCAAAAGTGACATTTATCTTGCATCACTGGGGCATCCAACTGATACTGACTTCCACTTGGACAAGGCCTGCTGTTTGTTTGTTTGTTTGTTTTGGTGTTTAATGGCCCATTCATATAGAGCCAATCAGTTTACCTATGAGCAGGCTTATATGTAAGCCGTTAACTAGTACAGTGCACCTTCTTTCACCAGAAACTGACAACTGACAACTGCCCTTCTTGACTCAGCAGCAGGGAGAGAATGGTTGTAGAAAAGATTTCATTATCAGTTTCCATGAAAGAATGTTGCTGATCACCTGACTGATCTACCAAGGCTGGTAAGGCTTGCTGTCCTTGCAGCATTACTTGCTGCAAGAGGGAGACAACAAAAAATACCCACTAGGGTTGAAGTGTCGTTAAACCAAAAATAATCAATCAGTATATTGTTGTTCCTTATGATAAGATGCATTTAGTGACACTGACTGGGTCCCCATTCCCTCCACCTGATCATTCATACAAAATCAAAGGACTGATAGCAGTGATGGATTAATTGTCTCTTAGTGTAGGCTGGAAAAAACGATCCTGAATAGGGATTTAGACTGTTTTGTTTGACACTTAAATCTCCGTGCATATAAGTTCAGTACACATTTTAATGTGCCAAATACTCCACTATATATTTCACATATTGCTATTTCCTACCACTCCAGAATGTTACCTTGATTTCATACTAGAGTTTATAAACTAGATTTAAAAACCTAAGTATCTAAGCAAAAAGTGCAGACCCTGGTCAGACTGCTCCTGAAATAGCAATCTGATTAGGGTCTACACTGTTTGCCATTCTGTCTGCACCTTTTGGAATGTTTGCTGTATCGTGAAACAAATACACCGGTGGACACAAATCCGTTCAAACTTTGATGAGCTTCATTTCATTTTCATCTGATGTTTCTTTCAATATTTCCTTACATCCTGTCAGTCATCTGCAAGACAGGAATAAATTTAAAACACAACGTGTTGTACATTTCATTGTTGACCTTGCACTGTCCAATGAGAAAACATCTCGAATGTCAATTAGATCTAAAAATGGAAAAAAGTGCTTGCCACAATAAGACCAATCGATGTATATTGCTTGATCCAGTTTTAGACTACTTTGATGAATGACATTTGCTTGTCAAACTAACTTGACGCAAAGAGATTCATTGAGAGTACTTCGTCCAAGTTTGAACGCTCTTGTGTCCACAGGTGTATGTTAATAAAGTTTTAGGAGAATTTCAGCAAATACTCAAGGTGTCTGAATTTTTAGGATTTTAACCATACAAAAATGATTTTACAGTTGTTTAACTTTATTGGTCAGCAATAGTCACATGAACTGTAGCAATATAACTCAGATTCATTAGTAACTTTGGCTTGATTGATAAACAATTGCCCAATAAAAAGTTGAAAAAATCTGACTATATGTTTAACCCATATCGTACAAATAGAATCTTCAACCTTATATACAGCACAAGTCCATTTCAAACTTTAGGCTTGTCAAGTTGTGTTCCCTTCAAAATGTATCTGGAAAATGGCTGAACTTTTTGCAAACGGTGTAGGCCCTGATCAGATGCCACGTTCTGCACTGTTTGTTTTGGGGTTTTTCCAGTACAAAATGGGTTAAGGGAAGCAATTCTTTCAAGAATATTCTTGCCCTCATATTGAACTAAGGTCCTGGTCATTTTATAGGAAGCCCTGAAAACTCTCCTATAAAAAAAGTGAAAAAATACTTTGGGAGTGTTCATTCCCCCCCCCCAAATCATTGTCCTGCTGAATAAATTAATTTTGATTCACCCATTGCTGTTTATTAACCAATCGAATAACTGGGTATAATATATTTGTTATACTTCATAAATTGAATGACAAATACAGCCAAACTTCAATGGCTCGAACACCTTTGGGACCTCGAAAATCTGTTCGAGACAGGGGTAGTTCGAGCCACTGGGGGTTACTGTCAGGAGGCATAACGAGATACTTTTAGACATCTTTTCGATGTTCTATAATGAAAATGTATGCTGTGTGTACTCATTAGAATCGCCTCATTGAGGCGATTCTAATGAGTACACACAGCATACATTTGCAAGATAAAAGACTAAACTCTTCTTAATTATCCCCCATTATTTCTTATGTAGAGGATTTCGCTAGGGGCTCAAGAATGGGTTTGAGACATCCACGGTAAACGAGCCATCGGTGTTCCAGCCATCGAAGTTCCACTGTAGTATAGATCCAGATCACATGGGCTTCTGAAGACTGATCTGAATCTACACTGTTTGCAATGATAGGGGTTGTTGTGTACAGCAGGAGACGGGTGATGTGCTCTTAGGCAAAAGACAAATCATTTGACCTGCTTTATAATTTTCGATTCAATAACAAATGTATTTGGGTAGTAAATTTTTGTGAAATATTTATATTATCTAGGCTAATGATGTACCCTGATCTTTCACTTATCTGACGAGATTTACTAAATGGGTGGGATGACTATGCCTTACACTGATATGGCCAATTTATACATTGTACTACTGGTCGAAAGAGGAATTTACCGAATGTATTTTCATCACTTTTGTTGAATAGGATAAAGTTATATGAAAGGTTTGTTAATACTTGATGTATCTTTCCTAATCTTGGTAAGATTTATAAATAAGATTGACCGAGGTGAACTGAGGTCACATCCACTAAAAGGTTTATGATGGTCATATGTGTCACAGCATAGGCACAGCACTCATTAACCCTTATCCTGCTGAATATTCAGTTTAGCCACACCCATTTCTGACTTTGAACCTATCAGATTACTTGATGTAATTTATTCCTAAAAATTCATAAATTGAATGTCAAACAGTGTAGATCCTGATCAGATGGCTTCTTCAGAAGCCATCTGATCTGGATCTACACTGTTTGCAAAGAAAAGGGTTGTTGTGAACAGCAGGATAAGAGTTACACATATATATATAAATATTATGTGTGTATAACAAAATACATTTACAATAAAGAGGGAGAGGGGGTTGGATGAGTCGAAGATGTAATGTATAGTATAATTCCGCTATTAAGACCACCTGAAATTAAGACTAAATCTGCTTTTAAAAACTTAGAAGGTTTCAGTTGCTCTTCCCTTGTGTTCCCTACACCCAGTGTCTCCTAATAAGACACCATCTTTGAGACTGCATGGAGACCTTGCAGAACACTTTTGAACAGTCCCAAAAGTGGTTTTTACGTAAATAGGAATTTTACTGTTTATCTTATATCACCAGGGCATCCTACTATTGGCTTCTAATTGGTCAAGACCTGCTGTCCTTGCAACACTTGAGGGTAGAGAGTGTGTGAGTGAGTGTTTGTGTTTTACGTCTCACCAACAGCTAAGGTCATACAGAGACGGGATCTTGGTTTAAAGACTCACCTGAAAGTCTGGAGAAGCCAGGGATCGATCCTGGTTTACATGGGGAGTAGCATAACTACTACACCACAGAGGCTTCTAGTTGAGGGTAGAGGAGGAATGTTATTTCTTCTGTGTTTTCCTCTTTATCCTCTGTCCCTCTCATCTCCTCAGCCCCGCCTATCGGGGCTTGAAGAAATAGATAGGCTGCATGATGCTTCCACGCAGAGCTGAAACTGACCGCACACGAGTACTAAGAGGATCTAAGCCTGCCCAGGCAAAGCAGTGTGAGTTGGACCGTCCATGATTATAAACCGCATAGGTTTCATTGGACGACAGGGCTTGAGAAGTCATTTCATCTCAGTGTCAGGTAAAAGTCCCACAAAATTGGAAGCAGCGATTCCAAAATGACCTGTACAGTGTTGACGGGGACGTTAAACCTCAAATCAAACCAAAAAAACCCACTCATCTCCTCTACTATACTAGTCCAAAGTGCCAACACAACAACACAGTTATTTGCAAGTATTGTTGTACTTACTAATGTTGCAAGAGAGTTCTGTTCATGGCCAAAAATTCTGTTCATGGCCAAACATTCTGTTCATGGCCAAAAATTCTGTTCATGGCCAAAAATTCTGTTCATGGCCAAACATTCTGTTCATGGCCAAAAATTCTGTTTGTGGCCAAAAATTCTGTTTGTGGCCAAAAATTCTGTTCATGACCAAAAATTCTGTTTGTGGCCAAAAATTCTGTTCATGGCCAAAAATTCTGTTCATGGCCAAAAATTCTGTTCATGACCAACAGTTCTGTTCTGTTCGTGGCCAAAAATTCTGTTCATGGCCAAAAATTCTGTTTGTAGTTCATGGCCAAAAATTCTGTCTGTGGCCAAAAATTCTGTTCATGGCCAACAGTTCTGTTCTTGGCCAAAAAATTCTGTTCCTGGCCAAAAATTCTGTTCCTGGCCAAAATTCTGTTTGTGGCCAAAAATTCTGTTTGTGGCCAAAAATTCTGTTCATGGCCAAAAATTCTGTTTGTGGCCAAAAATTCTGTTCATGACCAAAAAGTTTGTTTGTGGCCAACAATTCTGTTCATGGCCAACAGTTCTGTTCGTGGCCAAAATTTCTGTTCATGGCCAACAGTTCTGTTCGTGGCCAAAAATTCTGTGCATGGCCAAACCAAAAATTCTGTTTGTGGCCAAAAAGTTTCATCAATAAGGCATCATTGAAAATATTGTTTGCCTCTTTTGCTTGCCACAAACGCAAGAAACAAGCCGTGTCCTAGGCCGAATTGTCCTAGGCCAAATCGTCCGCTGGCCAAATCGTCCGCCCACCGTTCAGATCATCTTGATTGCCTAACAACATTGTGAAAATGGCAGACAGGAAGGTAAATATATATTTTTAAAGTTTGTTTTCTCTTCCATTTTCAAGTATTTTTAGATAAAAATGGTCTAAAAGTACAGTAAGGGTAAATAAAATTACAAGATAAAAAAAACACACACAAAAAAAAAAAAGGAATAACAGCTTTAGTTATTTTTCTTTTTTTTTTCTTCTTTTTTGGAACCAGTGTTCATCCAATATGGTTTTGGTTCCAAGGCAAATAAAGTTTTAAAAGATCTTATTGTTTTAGTGTTTCAGAGACCTCAAAACAGGTACCCTGGCAAACAGTGCACGCCCAGATCAGACGCCGCAGAATGCGGGGTCTGATCAGGGCCTCCACTGTTTGCTAAAAGTTCAGCCAATTTCCAACAAATTTTGAAGAAAACACAACCTGACACCCCTAAATTTTGAAATGAACTCCTGCTATATATAAGGAGGAAGATTCCATTTGGTACTAAAAGAGTTAATAGGTGTATTTAATTTTTCACATCCCACTATCTGGAGAAAAACCCCATGACCATACGTTGGAGAAAACGATGCCCAACATGTGACTGGACTGAGGTTCAAACACAATGAGGTGTGAGACCTCATCACTGATAGTCTCTGTTTCTTATTAATTTACACAGTCATATATTTTTCTGTTCTCATCTAAATGTGATAGTAAGAGCTCCAAGCTATTGAAATTGAGCAATAGGTGGTCTGAAAGTACCAAAAATTTAAGCCATAACCCTTTTAAGATCAACATATTGGAAGGTAGAAAACAGATGTTTCCCAACTTTTATGTCTTGCAAAAGCTTTGAAATTATGGGATACATTTAGGTACTGTTGCGCTTATTCGAAATTTGCTGGAATGGCCATGTTAAATGAGAGAATTCGAAATTAAAGATACACTGACAACTCAAAAAAGCATTTATTAACCATAACTGACATCACAATATAAGGTTATGGCAAATTTACCATGCTTTCAATAGCTACTGGCATTTTCTGAGTCGAGACATGGTAAAAAGTACCTTAATTTATTGTATATCACTGTGTGACAGAATGCTGTGGAAAGCTATGCTTTTTCTCCAGTGCAAAATATCTTTATATTTTATGATTTATGCACTACAAACAATGTATTTGCAAAGTCAAAAACAATTTTGGCCATTTCTGATGTGCTGAAGAACTCTTTGATGAATCAAATACAAACAGTCCCGAAGTGCTGCCAGAATATAAACAAGAGGCCCATGGGCCACTATGCTCACCAGAGCTCAGGTGGGTACTGCCCCATTGCAGCCATGTATTTTAACATGGTATCATTTTAATCTGCCAAGAGAACCCCAATATCCAAATGAGCACCCATGTGGATTCAGTATATGAAACATTAGGCCTTTTATGAAGTAGAGGGGCGGGGCCTGGACCCAATGGAGCCCTGGTTGGTATCACTAAATGTGTCTTATCACACTAGGATGGTTTAGCAGTGGGGATCTGTATGGCTGGAGATATAAGGCTTCTTAAACAGTGGAGGGGTTGGAGCACGTCCTGTCGATCCCAGGAAAGCCCAAGATTGTTGTCCCTAAATGTGTCTTATCATAAGGACCAAGTATATATATGGTTTAGGGGTGGGAATCTGAACAGTTTCCGAAATATGAGGCCCTTTTATGAAGTGGAAAGGCCCCTTCGGACACCCCTACAGTAGGTGTGCTAATAATAAGGAAAAGAACATATATGATTATGGGGTGGGGATTTGAATGGTTTCTGAAATATATGGCCTTTTATGAAGTGGAAGGTTGGGGCACATTGCCTTAGCACAAAGAGACCCGCATCCCCCCCCCCTCCCCAGTTGGTGTGACTGAACGAGTCTTATCATAAGGAACAAGAATATACATGGTTTAGGGGTGGGGAGCTGAACGATTTCTGAGATATATGGCTTTTAATGAAGTCAAGCGGTGGGGCATGGCCCGGGCATGCCCCAGGGACTCACAAGCTGGTGTCACTGAATGCGTCTTATCATAAGGAAGATGAATGTATATGGTTTAGGGGTGGGGCTTGGACCAGTTTCTGAGATATAAGGCCTTTTCTGAAGTGCAGGGGTGGGGCAAGGCTCTGGGAGACCCCCAGGTTGGTGTCAATGAATGTGTCTTATCATAAGGAACAAGAATATATATGGTTTAGGGGTGGGGATCTGTAAAGTTTCCAAGATATTGTGATATTATGAAATGGAGGGGGTGGGGCATGGCCCCAAAACATCCCTGGGGACCCCCAGGTTGGTGTCACTGAATGCATCTTATCATAATGAACGAGAATATATAATGTTTAGGGGTGGGGATCTGTAAGGTTACTGGGATATTGGGCCTTTTATGAAGTTGAGGGGGTGGGGCATGGCCTCGGCACGTCCCAGGGGACCCCCAGGTTGGTGTCACTGAGTCCATCTTATCATAAGGAACAAGAATATATATGGTTTAGGGGTGGGGATCTCAATGGTTTCTGAGATAAATGGCATTTTATGAAGTGGAGGGGGTGGGGCATGTCCCCGGCACATCCCGGGGGACCCCCAGGTTGGTATCACTTAATGCATCTTAGCATAAGGAACAAGAATATATATAGTTTAGGGGTTGGGATCTGAATGGTTTCTGAATTAATTGGCATTTTATGAAATAGAGGGGGCAGGGCATGTCCCCGACACATCCCGGGGGACCCCCAGGTTGATGTCACTTAATGCATCTTATCATAAGGAACAAGAATATATATGGTTTAGGGGTTGGGATCTGTAAGGTTTCTGAGATATAAGGCATTTTATGAAGTGTGTGTGTGTGGGGGGGGGGGGGGAATGGCCCCGGCATAACCTAGCCCCCCCCCCCCCCCCCCCCCCAGGTTGACATAAAAGCATATGGCTGAGAGAAGTTTACTCAAGGAACATGTTTATGTAAGTTTTGTCAAAATATCTGCAATGACTTGGCAGTAAATGCCATTTTTCAGTTTTCCCCATTGTAAGTCAATGGAAACTCTAAGTTGCCATAGCAACAAAACTGAAAGGCCAAATTGCATAAAAAAACACAAAATCTGTAAAGGCAAATATGGTGAATATTTTCATAAAGTCTCAGCCTCCTAGAGCATATGGTTTCTGAGGAGATGATTTTTTAAGTATTTTTTGTCTATTTGTTTGCATTTTGGTTTCCATGGCAACCAATAAAAATGGGCAGAAGGCCTAAAATCATACGGCAGATAGTAGATTGCCTATGGAACATTTCTATGAAAGTTTTGTCAAAATATCTGCAGAGGCTTGGCAGTAAATACCATTTTTCAATTTTCCCCATTAAAAGTCTATGGAAACTACAAGTTGCCATAGCAACCAAACTAATGAGCCGATTTTGATAAAAAACACAAACTTTCAATCCCCCAGCCCAAGGATAATACAGAAAAAATTTGGGCCCAATCGGCCCAGTGGCTTCAGAGGAGATGTCGTTTGAAAGTGTTGACGCAGAGCGCATACGTCATACGACGGACGACGACGGACAACTGCCTATCCTATAAGCTCCCCCGTAGCCTTCGGCTCTGGTGAGCTAAAAATGTTCACTGTTTAACATACAATTCACATTCAAATGAAAAGGCCTCACTGGTGTATATGGAGCTAAACTTTTTGATGAAATCATCATCATCATCATCATCATCATCATCATCATTGTCATCAATGGCAATATCATCATTTACAGTATTTATTGTCGGTGCCATAATCCAAATATTTAAAATATGAGCATTTAGTATATAAACACCATATGTTTAAACAATCAGTTTCTATCCAGGGCATCAATAACAATATTAATATCATGACCATTTATAGCACCAATATAATTTAGCAAAAACAACGATTTGGATTATTTAGTTTTGGGACACAAATTGCACACCTGGGTCAAAGGTCTGATCCTTTGGCGGGTTTCCATCCCATGAGATTCAACAGGGAAGGACCAGACAAGACTGTGCTAATGCCAAAGATGCTGATTACACTGTGTGTACACACAGGCTTATCTGCATATTTATCGTTCATACATGAAATTTGCAGGTTTACTCATGATGAGGCTCATTCATTATGGTCTATAATATATTAAATGATAAAAGTGTATGGATAGATTGGTGCAAATGTTAAGCAGCTAAACTATACAGTTTGATCTAATCCTGTGTGAAAATGTTTCTATGAAGCAGCCATCACTGTTGTAACACTTTTGGAGCGGCTACACTTACACATTCTATGCCAAACAGAGAATAGTATTCTCAATTCTCAAACAATCTATTATTTTATTCCTAAAAATTCCAGAAAGGGGTGTGTGCATGGCATATGCTGGTTACAAAAACACATTATAATGTATTTACTATTTAGCAATATACAAGTTGCCTATGTTAACTTAAAACAAGTTTTTCGTGAAAAGCTTGCCCCAAATATGCTTACCAAAGTCCCATTTTGGACCATTTTACTGGTTAAAATCATGGTTTGTATCATATTTATGCTTCATTAATGAGTTTCCTGCATGAAACAAGTTAAACAAATGTAAATCGCACCACTTTTAATGACTACATCTGAAAAGACCTTAATATTTCAACATTGTCCTACTGTTAGTCTTATTACATAACTGGCACATTCGTGAACTTGCGTACCGCATGTTGGCATGATATAAAACATGTTTTGCAAGACTTAAAAAATGGGAAATATTGTGTTTCATACTGCCCAGATATAGTACTAAAATAATATACTAAAGAGAATTTTGGTACCATGGTGGCCACTCAAAATGCATTTTTGTGAGCTTTCGTCACACGGGAGCTTCTACTAACTGCTGCACCTATGTTTTGGAGCACAAATCAGAAAATTGCCCCCGACATCGACCGCATTGTGCTTGCATGCAGAACTGAAACTGACCACTCATGAGTACTGGTAAACCACTTAGTAGGACTAAGTCTGCCCAGGCAAACTGGTGTGAGTCAGACCGTCCAATACATATAAGCTATTTGCAGTTGGCCCTCTGGTTTCATTGGGTGGCAGGGCTTGAGATGTCATTTCATCTCAGTGTCGGGTAAAAGTCCCCAAAAAATGGAAGTAATGTCACCAAAAGACCTAAATAGTGTCAACGGGGATGTTAAACCTCAATATAAACCAAAACTAAATAAAAAAAATAAAAGTTCTGATACTGTCTGGGTGTAAACTGTGGAAACTGGTCCTGGACTGAGAACTAAATTGTAGACCCTGGTCAGATGCCACTTTCTGCAGCAACCGATCTGGGTCTACAATGCTTACAAGCCCAACCCATGATTCCAATCCACATTCTACAGGTACTCCTCTTAATTTAATAATTACCCATCATATTAATACTCTAGATAAATAGCTGTTGCCGGTGTAACAGGCCGGTTCTCCCCCCCCCCAGTCAGTTTCTTCCCCGGGGAAGAAATGGGCTGGCTCCTTACACCGGTTTTAATAATCACATGGGCTCAGCATTGAAAAGCTTAGTGTTCTATACAACCTGGTTGATTGATAAATAATTATACTCTTAAAATCCAGGGTTGACTGCATAAAGTTGGGACTGCTGGGGTGTTCATTACATGGACTTGTTGACATGGTGACTTCTAATTACAGCATGGTCATGGGGTTGCAGATAAAAAGGCTTTCCCCAGTTTTTTTAGCTCACCTGAGCCTTTAGGCTCATAGGTGAGCTTATAGTATAGCCATGGTCCGTCGTCCGTCCGTCCATCCATCCACCATTTTCAAAGATCTTCTCCTATACTGCAGGGCCAATCAAAGCCAAATTTCATATGGAGCCTCAGTGGGATGGGGGAACGAAAGTTTGTTCGCGGGGTCTGGATCACATGACCAAGATGGCCGCCATGCCCATATATGGTAAAAAGCCTTCAAAAATCTTCTTCTCCAGAACCATAAGGCCAGTGGCCTTGAAACTTGGCATGTAGCATATGGTACTCAGGCCCATCATGGTTTGTACAAATGGTGACCCTGGGTTGACCTTGACCTATTTTACAGCAATGTCAAATTTGCCGACTTAGGCTTTTGCATGGGGCAAAGTGAAAATTATGGATTTATAGGAAACCATTGAAGACAGTGTCACCAAAATTTGTAGATCAGGTAAAGTAACTGAATACATGAAGATCTATGGGTGATAAAGGTCAAGGTCATTCATTGGCCTTAGACCCAAGATGGCCGCCATGGCCATATATGGTAAAAAACCTTCAAAAATCTTCTTCTCCAGAACCATAAGGCCATTGGCCTTGAAACTCGGCATATAGCATATGGTACTCAGGCCCATCATGGTTTGTACAAATGGTGACCCTGGGTTGACCTTGACCTATTTTACAGCAATGTCAAATTTGCCGACTTAGGCTTTTGCATGGGGCAAAGTGAAAATAATGGATTTATAGGAAACCATTGAAGACAGTGTCACCAAAATTTGTAGATCAGGTAAAGTAACTGAATACATGAAGATCTATGGGTGAGAAAGGTCAAGGTCATTCATTGGCCTTAGACCAAGGTCATTCAGGATCCATATTTCAGATATTTTTTTTTCCAAAACTGCTGAGCCAATTTAAGTGAAATTAAGTAGGAAAATTGTCACCAGACAGGTGAGCGGTTCAGGACCACTGGTCCTCTGGTCTTTCAACTGGAATACCCGGGTTCATATTTTCTTTCTAATTTTATTCATTATTTTTTTTTTTTAATTAATTTTCAAAAATGTTAGATTTGAAGTTTTATTTCTTTTTATTACTTTACTTCAGAATTTACCCATTTTAGTCTGATGCACTTTTACACCTATATGTAAGTTTGAAAAGTCCATCAGCTGCTTAAGAGGTAATAGGTGTCATGTTTTCTAAATAACACATACATTTCTGTTATCAAAAAGTGGATTGAGACCCTGATCAGTTGCTGGGGCTTGAAAAAATAAATGCGCTGCATGATGCTTCCACGTAGAGCTGAAACCGACCGGCACATGCACTGGTGAACTGCTTAGAGGATCTAAGCCTTCCCAGGCAAAGCGGTTCATCCATGCTTATAAACACACTTTATATAGAGAATACTGGGGTTTATGGGGTTATACATTATTATTCTGATTTCTGCTCTAGGTTGTGGGTACTTATTAGAAATGCCTCAATGAGGCGGATCAAACAAGCAGCCACGACCTATGTTTGCAGTTTAAATAAGAAAAAAAATCACAGATTTTCATCAGAAAAGTAGCCATTTTGTAGATGTGAAAATATGCACTATGTCACACAGGTGTTTTATCGTGATGTTCAGCAGTACCAGAACCCATGCCCATGAAATCAAGTTTACTGACTCTGAATTTTTTATTGTTAAAGACTCTGGTTAAGGTATTAGTACTAGGTACAGCCTGACCTTTTATGATTTAGTTCATGTATGGCATTATCACCTATACCCCCTCCCCCATGCCCATGACCTCAAGGTGCAGGTCACAAACTCAGAAAAAATTTAAAAGTCCTAAAGAGATCATAAAATTATGTTCTCAACCATACGATGAACTAAGTTTTAATTTTGTATGGTGATAGATACAGGTCCACAGGTTTATTTGACAATACCCCCACCCATGGGTAAGACTTTAAGGTCAGGGTCACAGACTTAAAAATTTTTAATATTAATTTAACCCTTTTTGTACCAAATGGAATCATCCTCCTTATATGTAGCAGGAGCCCATTTCAAAATATTTGAGTGACAGGTTGTGCTTTCATCAAAATTTATTTGGAAAACGACCGAACCTTTAGCAAACAGTGGAGGCCCTGATCAGACGCCACATTTTTATCTGGGCCTGCACCGTTTGCCAGGGTACCCATTTTGGGGTTTCTGGTACTGAATGGGTTATGAGTTTATATTTGCCAAACCATATGATGGATTGTGTTTATTTTTGGTACAGTGATAGATACCAATATTCAACAATACACCATGCATGCACATAATCTGAAGGTGCACATAATCTGAAGGTGCAGGTCACATTTAGCTTGGCTGTTTTCGAAGGAAATGGTGAGGTCATAGCTCTGGCTTCGTCTGCGTCGTCCTGCAAAAACTTGGACATTTTGTAATTTCTCTGTCATTACTGAACATATTTACTTGAAAATCGGATCTCTTGTTCATTATAAAAAGGGGAACTCATTCCAATAGGTGAGGTAACCCTCAAAATATTTTTGGCACAGTTATGCCCCTTTTGTGACTTTTGTGATTTTTTTGTCGTCTGCATCATCGTCGTGCGAAAACGTGCACATTTTGTAATATTCGTCAATACTGAACATATTTACCTGAAACTCGGACTAGTTATTCACTATGAAAAGGGGAACTCATACCAATAGGTGAGGTAACCCTCAAAATACTTTTGGCACAGTTATGCCCCTTTTCAGACTTAGAATTTTTTTTGGTCATCTGTGTCATCATGCAAAAACTTGCACAGTTTGAATAGGGGAACTCATACCAATAGGTGATGTAACCCTCAAAAAGTTTTTTGCACCATTATGAAATTTCTGGAACTTTGGAACGTTACGAAACAGGACTGTAACATACATGTGTTTTCTTGTTTCTGTTACAAATCCATTACGTAACGGACTGCTTGTTTCTGTTACAAATCCATTACGTAACGGACTGGACCATTACGTAACGGGATTCTGTTACGCTGTTACGTTACGTTTCACTTTTTTATTCTTGAAACAAGATGTAAGGAGAATCTGTTACAGTTCTGTTACATAACAGAATGAAACGTTACGAAACAGGACTGTAACATAGTTGTTTTCTTGTCTCTGTTTCAAATCTGTTACGTAACGAACTGGACCGTTACGTAACAGGATTCTGTTACGCCGTTACGGTACGTTTCACATTTTTTTTCTTGAAACAAGATGCAAGGAGACTCTGTTACAGTTCTGTTACGTAACAGAATGAAACGTTACGAAACAGGACTGTAACATACATGTGTTTTCTTGTTTCTGTTACAAATCCGTTACGTAACGGACTGGACCGTTACGTAATGGGATTCTGTTACGCCGTGGATTGGTTTGTCTGGTTGAAAGTGAAATGCATGACGCATTTCCTGTACACGGGTGCGTGTGACATGATTTCGTACATTTTGGGTTTAATGAAACCAAAAACACGTTTGATGTGTCCATACATAGTTCTGAATTTGTTTGAATTTAATAAATCATTTATTTAGTCTTAAGGAAAATCATAGTTAGGCCAGTAAGTGTATTGAGGCGGTTCTAACGAGTACCCACAACCGATGTCTTGGAGCAGAAATAAGAAAAATAATGTATAAGCCCGTAAACCCTGGTTTTCTCTATACGAAGTGGGGTTTGGGGTGTTCATTTCACAGACTTGTTCATGTGATGTTTAAGTACAAGAATTTGATGCCTTTTTGCCTTTTTTCAGGACGCGCTGGCAATTAACCAACCAGATATAGGTACCAGTCAGCAAGCTGTGACGATGGAAAGACAGGTATGCATACTAACGTAGTATACAAGAAAGAACTGGCTTCTGAAAAATTTGTTTCAGTTAAATTGAAAATATTTAACCCTTAAAGGCAATTAGCATAAAAATATTTTTCAGATAAAATCTGCTTTGGCATTTTGTATGCATTATTTGATGTGATTCACATGAAATGTCAAGCCTGATTTTCTTTGAAAAAAAAAAAAAAAATATACATTAATAAAAAAAAACTCTGCTTTACAATTATTTTCCACAGTTTTACAAGGGTTAAAAATATTACATTTACATGTTATGTAAATCTTTATTTTCTCAAAAATGAGAAAAAAAATCATATTGTCCTTTGCTCTAGAATTTTTTCTTAGTGCTTTAAAGGGTTACTTTGTTATCGAAAATATTTGCATTTAGGAAAAAAAAACCACTTGGCTTACAAAATACATCACAATTTCTTCATATAACACTGTTGTTGGTGTCCAAAGCTGAAACAACTGTTTTATATCCAAACAAAAAATGTATAGATTAAATGTCGGCCCCAGCCTATCGGGGCTTGAAGAAATAGATGGGCTGCATGATGCTTCCATGCAGAGCTGATACGGACCTCACACGAGTACTGGTAAACTAAGCCTGCCCAGGCAAAGCTGTGCGAGTAGGACCGTCCATGCTTATAAACGCTATTGGTTTCATTGAGCAACAGGGCTTGAGATGTCATTTCATCTCAATGTCAGGTAAAAGTCCCTCAAAATTGGTAGCAACATCTCCAAATGACGTATACACTGTTGATGGGGATGGTAAACCTCAAATCAAACAATAATACTATCAGGTCAAGTAGTTTGCTGGCTTCCTTTCCTTTTCAAACTAAGTCTCTTAGGCTCTTTGATTTGGAGACAGTTTAAACACTCAAAACATTTGAGAAATATTTACTTTGGAACAACCACTTGACTTTTCGGTAAAAGGATTATCACTTTTCTTTTGGTAGGGGAGATGACTTCGACTCTTGACTCAAGTCCTTCTGAAAACATTAGGTCTTCTTTTTATTCTCAACATGCTGAACCTTTTGAAAACAGTATAGATCCAGATCAGCTGTCTTCTCAGAAGCCAGCTGATCAGGATCTATACTGTTTTTTCATTCTGAATCAATGGTAGAAATGAAGTCATGCAACACAAAAGGCTGAAAATTGGAGAGGAGTGTTGAATATTGAAATATTTAGCATGGTTAGGGTTAAAGGAGTTTGGGGGTTCAATTCCTAAGTCTGGCACATTCTAGCTTGTTCACATACACATATGTGGGTGGTTGGATGTGAGTGAATGTGTTTCAGTTTTACGTCCCACCAACATCTAAGGTCATATGGAGATGGGATCTCAGTTTAAATACCATTAGAAAGTCTGGAGAAGCCCGGGATAGATCCTGCAATCCTTGGTTTATCAGGCGGGTAGTATAACAACTACACCATAGAGGCTTCCTTTGGGTGGTTGGTTGAGGCAAAGGTGATACGTATCTTTGTGTCACTTGGGCGTCCGACTAATATTGGCTAACAGTTGGGCAAGGCCTGCTGTCTTTGCAGCAGGTAAGGTAGGGGGGAATGTTTGTTATTCTGTTCCTTTGCTTCCATTCATTTTCCACTTTCTCCTGGGTCCCTCACATCTGTTTCCTCTACTATCTGTTTAATCTCATTTCTCTCTATTTGTGGGAGACCATTTCTCTGGGAGATGACACCAAATGATCCACAAGGGATGACATACTGTTAACCCTTATCTTGCTGTTCACACGACATCCCCTATCTTTGCAAACAGTGTAGATCCAGATCAGATGGCTTCTGAAGAAGCCATCTGATCAGGATCTTCACTGTTTGGCATTCAGTTTATGAATTTGTAGCAATAAATTACATCAAGTAATTTGATTGGTTGATAGACAGAAATGGGTGTGGCTTAAATGAATATTCAGCAAGATAAGGGTTAAACACAAACAGTCAATCAATCAGACACACATACAGCTGGAGAAATAGCTGCACAATGCTTCAACGCAGAGCTGAAACCAACCGCACATGGGTACTGGTAAACCCCTTATAAGTTCTTAGCCTGCCCTATTGGTTTAATTGGGTAGCAGGGATTGAGTTGTCATTTCATCTCAATGTCGGGTAAAAGTGCCACAAAATTGGAAGCAGCATCTCCAAAATGACCTAAATAGTGTTGACGGGGATGTTGAACCTCAAATCAAACAAAAAACAAACAAGGTCAGGCACATTCTGGCTTAGTGGGATATGTTTACAATTGGTGATTAGGGGATTTGCAGGTTCACTTCCTAGCTCTGGTACAATCTGGTTTAGTCAGATACCCATACAGTTGGTGATCACAGGGTTTGTGTGTCAATTCCTAGGTCTGGCACATTCAGGCTTAGTGGGATTATGCATACAACTGGTGTTTAGGCAGTTTGCGGGTTCATTTCCTGTGTCTGGCTATTCGAGCTTTATCAGATACTCATACAACTGGTGATCGGCTGCATGATGCTTCCACGCAGAGCTGAAACCAACCGCACACAAGTACTGGTGAACTGCTTAGAGGATCTAAGCCTGCCCAGGTAAAGCGGTGCGAGTCGGACCGTCCATGCTTATAAACTCTTTTGGTTTCATTGGGCGACAGGGCTTGAGAAGTCATTTCATCTCAATGTCAGGTAAAAGTCCCACAAAATTGGAAGCAACGTCTCCAAAATGACCTATACAGTGTTGACAGGGATGTTAGACCTCAAATCAAACAAACTGGTGATCATGAATATTTCGATCCACTGATAAGTGTGGAATTTCTTTTTCTCTTAAGTGTAGCAGGCACACTGAACAGCATATACTGAACTTAACTCTTAAGCTGCCAACCTCTTCTTCAAAGTACTTTGGACAAAGTAAGGCTTGACATTACATGTGAATTGTCTGCTTGATAGATGATTCACATATAATGTCAAGCATTATTTCCTCTGATGTCAAGCATTATTTTGTCTGCAAAATAAGGAAAAGATTATAATGTCAACTGTTCCCCTTTAAGGGTTATGCTGTCACTAGCATTAAAACTTTTCGGATCATAAATTTTACACTACTTTAACGAGTTTAATCTATTTGCTCTTCTAAGACGGATGATATTTTAATGGTGCAAAATTTAAATAACTTGGTTTGTATACATGAAAACATACTTCTGAAACTTACGAAATTTCACACAACATTTCACAGTGGTGTAAACAACTTGTTTGGGGGTGATTTAGTGAGGTGTGCTTAAGTTTTAACCCCTATCCTGCTTAACACAATACCCCCTATGTTTGCAAACAGTGAAGATCCTGATCAGATGGCTTCTTAAACCCTAACAGTTTCTTTGGGTATAGTAGGGCTTGAGATGTCATTTCATCTCAGTGCCGGGTAAAAGTCACTCTAAAATGGAAGAAATGTCTCCAAAATAATCTTCACCCATTTCGTACCAGAAACCCCTTAACGGGTAATTGGCAAACAGTGCAAGTCCAGATCAGACCCCGTAGAATGTGGCGTCTGATCTGCGGCGTCTGATCAGGGCCTCCACTGTTTGCAAGTTCAGCTATTTCCAAATAAATTTTGAAGAAAACACAACCTGACACCCCTAAATTTTTAAATGGACTCCTGCTATATTTAAGGAGGAAGATTCCATTTTGTACAAAGAGGGTTAATAGTGTTGACAGGGACGTCAAACCTCCACACAAACAAACAAATCATTCCACTAAGTATTCAGTTTCTTTGACCATATTGAATGGACAAGCTCCAACGGAGGACACTTAATATAAAAGAGCAGAATTCCACAGCAGATTCACAGATTCCTTCTGGAATTAGTTCGTGTATCATGAACGGCTTCAGTGATGTCATGAGAAAATATACTTCATAATAAAATTATCCTGTGAAGGGTCTGACTGCTGATCAGGAGGACGCGGGTTTGATACCTGCCGGGATCGGCAACATTCTTTCATGGAGATTGATCATGAAATATTTTCTACGGTCATTCTCTCCATTCCGCTGATTCAAGAAGGGCAGCTGTCAGTTTCTGGCGAAAGAATTTGCACTGTATTGGTTAACCGCTTATGTATAAGCCTGCCCTGGAAAGTGTGGTTAGGTAAACTGACCGGCTAAAAAATGACGTAAAATAGTGTTGACTGGGCCGTTAAACTCCAATACAAACAAACCAAATCCTGTGAAGGGTAACGAATATTACCTGCTGTGCTCTTGAGAATGCAGTCTGTGATACTTTTATGCCCTTGACTCCAAGATTCTAGGGCATATAGTTTTTGGCCTGTACTAAAGAGCACCCGCAATCTATGCTTGCAACAGAAGAAAAATATCACCAATGTTTGTTCAAAAAAGTGCCATTTTGGCAGACATGAAAGAATTACCTTTCTTGCACTCAAGATATGGAAATCTGTGGTTTTAGCCGGAGATAGAAATTCTCATTACGATAACACACCCGTGCGACAAAGGGCATTTTTCATATCTCCTAAATGTCTGTTTTTCTGATGAAAATCGGTGATATTTTTTTTTATAAATACTGCAAACATAGGTTGTGGGTACTCGTTAGAACCGCCTGGTTGAGGTGGTTCTAAAGAGTACCCACATCCTATGTCTAGGAGCAGAAATAAGGAAAATATTGTATACACCCTTAAACCCCAATTTTCTCTATATAAAGTAGGGTTTAGGGGGGTATTCATTTCACGGACTTGTCCACATGATGTGTTCTAGCCCTGTTGTTCTTATCCAGAGTCAGGGTGAAAATCGAATATTCTCACATGTTTGATATGTACTGGTTGAATACGACCTCATATGCATCAGTCACAGCTCATTACGTGACGTCACTCAGTCTCATAGTAGTGTCATCACAACATGGCGGACATCGGCAATCAAAGTGACTGCAGTATTAAAATCCACGCTCAGGCATGGAAGGTATGCAAGAAAAAGAATCCTACATGGATTTGAGGGGTGGATAGAAAAATCTGTCCCTTAGTAATGGGATCGCTGACCGGCATCACTCAGCAAGCCTCATGATGCTGGACAGTGACCCTCTGGATGGCTTTTTCCATCCACCCCTCACAGCCATGTAAGATTCTTATAGTCCACGCTAAGAAATGGAAGGTATGCGAGAAAATGAATCCTACATGGGTGTGAGGGATGGATAGAAAAAGCCATCCCTTGGGATCGCTGTCCTGCATCACTCAGCAAGCCTCATGATGCTGGACAGTGACCCTTGAGACAGATTTTTCCATCCACCCTCGCACCCATGCAAGATTCTTGTAATATTACATGGGTGTGTTGACTGTAGACAGATTTATACCTGACACAGTTACTGTCATTGTTTTATGCCATATTGATTGGAAACCAATTAAGGTTGATTGTTTTGAATTCTGTAGCTGGAAACATAAAACTCCAGAAAGGTAATTTTTACTTTTATTCTTATCCTGCTGAACACGACAACCACCACTTTTTGCAAACAGTGAAGATGCCGATCAGATGGCTTCTGAAGAAGCCATCTGATCAGGATCTACACTGTTTATTATGCTGTTTGTGAATGGAATGAATACAGTATACCAAGTTATTTGATTGGTTGATAGTCAGCAATGGGTGTGGCTAAATTAATTTATTCAGCAGGATAAGGATTGAATATTGTTATAACCCTTAATGTGCCAAGCCAGTTTAAAGCAGATGGCATTCCAGATTTTAATTTTTATCACAAAAAAATAAGTGAAAAAAAAATGAAAATGTCCTCTGCTGGTTGTTATTGGCACCTTTAGGTTTACCCTATTAGAGAAAAGCCACTGTAAACCTTCTTTCTTTCAAATCAATTTATGTGCTTTGCAACAAAACACAAGAACAAATTTTCCTGATTTGCTTGTCTTTTCAAGAGAAAAGAACTTCAATGGCTGGTCAACACCAATTTGGTAGTTTGAGCCACTGAGGGGTCAAGCATAGCACCCAGGTCAGGAGGCAAAAAGGGGATAATTTAGGGATATCTTTGATGTTCTAAAAATTAAGGTATGTTGTGTATGCTCATTAGAATCACCTCTTTGAGGCAATTCCAATGAGCATACACAATATGCATGTCAAGATAAAAAGGCGGCAAGAAAATCATCCCAAAATATGCATTTCAAAATAAAATGAAAAAAAAAATGCCCCTAAATTATCCCTTAGTATTTCATTTCTGGGGCTATGAGAAGAAATCCCTATAGGTAGGGACCCCAAAACAAGTTTGAATTTGCCATGGTAAACAAGTTTGAATTAGCCATGGTAAACAAGTTTGATTTTGCCATGGTAAACAAGTTTGAATTAGCCATGGTAAACAAGTTTGAATTTGCCATGGTAAACAAGTTTGAATTAGCCATGGTAAACAAGTTTGAATTTGCCATGGTAAACAAGTTTGAATTAGCCAGGGTTAACAAGTTTGATTTTGCCATGGTAAACAAGTTTGAAATAGCCATGGTAAACAAGTTTGAATTTGCCATGGTAAACAAGTTTGAATTAGCCATGGTAAACAAGTTTGAATTTGCCATGGTAAACAAGTTTGAATTAGCCATGGTAAACAAGTTTGAATTAGCCATGGTAAACAAGTTTAATATTCATAGTAAACGAGTTTGAATTAGCCATGGTAAACCATGGTAACATGGGTGGTCAAGTCATTGAAGTTTCACTGTTTTATGAAAGTGGGTTTACAGTTACTAACTGATTCTTGCACGAAGCTCACTGATTGGCTATAGATGCTGATCAGTAGAGAGCCCTTTCCTGATCAGTAAGAGAGCCCTTTCCACTAGAGAGATTAACTTTTCATTGCTAAACTATTACTAACATTTTAAATAAGAAGCATGGTGGCCTTCATATTCTAGCCATGCTGTATTCAAAAGCGAAAAGACTCTTTTTGCCATCTGGAAGGTCAGATGGTTTTCACCAGGTACTCCAGTTTATATTATCATATCAAATATTCTTGATGGGTCGTTAACGAAATAACCATTTAGATTCTAACAATTTACATGTATTCATGTTTTTCATATTGCTATTATAATATACTTTTTTGCTTCTCTGGTGCACTTTTTGCGGTATTTTCCACAAAACCTTTATTAAATTTTAACATGTAACAAAACTGCTGTTAACCTTCATATTCATACACCAAAAAGTCATAGAAATAAACCTGAGCAAACAGTGCTGACACTGATCAGGAGCAGTCTGATCAGGGTCTACAATTTTTGCAGTTCCAGCAAAAATTATGGTACCTGGTATGAGGCTCATTGTAAAGTGTTCAAATATTTAGGATGAATACGTTAATACCCAATGTAATGATCCTAAGTATTGGGACAGACATGCCTAAGCAAACAGTGCAGACTCAGATCAGACTGCTCCTGAAGGAGCAGTCTGATCAGGGTCAGGAGCAGTCTAATCAGGGTCTACACTGTTTGCCATTCTTTCTGCTTTTTTGGACTCCTAATCAAATTTGTTAAAATTCTAGGAGAATTACAGCAAGTGTTGAAGATGTCTGAATTTTTAGGATTCATCCTTAGCTGTATAACTGTTAATATCTAATATTTTCATTGAAATCCATATCTCCAGTCAAGTATAGCAGAGCAATGAGAATGATTTGGAATAATTTTTCTTGTTTTTCTATTAAAGCATATGTAATGGGTATTTGTTAGAGGGTTGTAACATACCCACAACATATTTACTAACAAGAAATAAGGAAAATCATCCCTTTATTATTCTTGTTATACAGTATCTCCTTATTTGGAGCTATGGAACTTAGCATCTTGGCAGCAATACGTCTCCAAACTGAATACCAGAACACCAACAAAGAAAATATGGGACATGATTAGAAAAATTAGTGGCAAAAACAAATCAAATAAACATGTCCATATCAAATCGAACGGAAATATTTGTTCAACGGCTAAAGACATTTCCAATGTCTTGGGGGAAAATTTTCAGAAAAACGCCTCTAGCTCAAATTATTCAGAAAGCTTCCAAAATATCAAACAAGAACAAGAGAAAAAGAATTTAAATTTTCATCATAAAATCACGAAAAATATAATTTACCTTTCACTACTAAGTGTTCAGTATTAATATTCTTCATTTTTTTCCTATTAACCCTTGGTATATTAGTGGACTGTTCCATTGCTATATGTTGGACAAGTCCAGTTTTGCTATATAATGGGTGCCAGGCCTATTTTTAGCTCACCTGAGCACGAAGTGCTCAAGGTGAGCTTTTGGGATCGGTCTTTGTCCGTCGTCCGTGCGTCCGTCGTCCGTGCGCCCGTCTTCAACTTTTGCTTTAAACAACTTCTTCTCTAAAACTGCTGGACAGATTTTGATCTAATTTCACAGGAATGCTCCTTGGGTGATCCTCTACCAAAATTGCTCAAATTGTTCCGCTCAGGTGAACAAGATGGCCGCCAGAGCTAAAAATAGAAAAACCTTCAAACAACTTCTCCTGCTTAACCAGTGGATGGATTTTGAAATTATTTCACAGGAATGTTCCTTGGATGACCTTCTACCAAAATTGCTCAAACCGTTCCGCTCGGGTGAACAAAATGGCCACCAGAGCTAAAAATAGGAAAACCTTTAAAGGACTTCTTCTCCTTAACCAGTAGATGGATTTTGAAATTATTGCACAGGAATGTTCCTTGGGTGACCCTCTACCATAATTGGTCAAACCGTTCTGCTCGGGTGAACAAGATGGCCGCCAGAGCTAAAAATAGAAAAACCTTTAAACGACTTCGTCTCCTTAACCAGTAGATGGATTTTGAAATTATTTCACTGGAATGTTCCTTGGGTGACCCTCTACTAAAATTGCTCAAACCGTTACGCTCGGGTGAACAAAATGGCCACCAGAGCTAAAAATAGAAAAACCTTTAAATGACTTCTTCTCCTTAACCAGTGGATGGATTTTGAAATTATTTCACAGGAATGTTCCTTTGGTGAATCTCTACCAAAATTGCTTGTACCATTCTGCTCAGGTGAACAAAATGGCCGCCAGAGCTAAAAATAAAAAAACCTTTAAACGATTTTTTCTCCTTAACCAGTGGATGGATTTTGAAATTAATTCACAGGTGTTCGTTTGGTGTCCCTCTACCAAAATTGCTCATACTGTTCCGCTCGGGTGATCAAAATGGCCACCAGAGCATCTCCTGCTTAACCCTGGATTAATAGCCCTGGGGCCAAAAATGGCCCCGCCCCGGGGCCCACTGGTTTTACATAGGCTTATATAGGGACAACCTTTAAAAATCTTCTTGTCTGAAACCAGAAGGCCCAGGTCTTTGATATTTGGTTTGTAGCTTCATCTAGTGGACCGCTACCAAGATTGTTCAAATTATAGCCCTGGTGCCAAAAACAGCCCCGCCCCGGGGCCCACTGGTTTTACGTAGGCTTATATAGGGAAAACCTTTAAAATTCTTCTTGTCTGAAACCAGAAGGCCCAGCTCTTTGATATTTGGTATGAAGCTTCATCTAGTGGACCTCTACTAAGATTGTTCAAATTATAGCCCTGGGCCCAAAACCGGCCCCGCCCCGGGGCCCACTGGTTTTACGTAGGCTTATATTGGGAAAACCTTTAAAAATCTTCTTGTCAGAAAGCAGAAGGCCCATGTCTTTGATATTTGGTAAGTAGCTTCGTCAAGTGGACCGCTACCAAGATTGTTCAAATTATAGCCCTGGGGCCAAAAAATGCCCCCCACACCAGGGCCCACTGGTTTTATATAGGCTTATATAGGGAAAACCTTTAAAAATCTTCTCATCTGAAACCAGAAGGCCCAGGTCTTTGATATTTGGTATGAAGCGTCATCTAGTGGATCTCTACCAAGATTGTTCAAATTATAGCCCTGGGGCCAAAAATGTCGTCACCCAGAGACCCTTTGGTTTTACATAGAC
Source organism: Lucinisca nassula (assembly GCA_963580285.1). Lineage (NCBI taxonomy): Eukaryota > Metazoa > Mollusca > Bivalvia > Lucinida > Lucinidae > Lucinisca > Lucinisca nassula. The sequence goes on along the minus strand of OY757018.1, from coordinate 141,031,564 downwards.
TTATAAAGGGAAATTTTTAAAAATCTTCTTCTCTGAAACTGCAAGGCCCAGGTCTTTGATATTTGGTATGGAGCTTCATCTAGTAGACCTCTACCAAGATTGTTCAAATTATAGCCCTGGGGCCACAAATGCCCCCCACCCCGGGGCCCTTTGGTTTTACATGTACTTATATAGCCCTGGTGCATAGGCTTATGTAGGGAATATCTTTATAAAAATCTTCTTCTCTGAAACCGCAAGGCCCAGGTCTTTGATATTTGGTGTGTAGCTTCATCTAGTGGACCTTTGCCAAGATTGTACAAATTATAGCCTTTGTTTTTGTTTGGTATGAAGCTTCACCTTTAAGACCTCCCTCAACATTATGCACATTAAAGCCCTTTGGCCAATAATGTTCCTCGCTGGGGCCCACTTGTTACACTATGGATCAGGTGAGCGATCCAGGGCCATCATGGCCCTCTTGTTTCATTTTTATTCTGTTTTTGAAGGAAAATTCTGTGAGCAAATAGTGCCCCTGGTGAAAATTGACAATGAAATTTCACTGAGATTTTAGCGTTATTTCATGGAAATAACACTGGAATTTCAGTGAAAGAATCGGGCAAAATAACACTGAAATAACACTGAGATTTCAGTGAAATTTCACTGTTATTTCAGTCAATTAACACTGAAATCTCAGTGAAAGAATCAGGCAAAATATTACCAAATTTCAGCAAAATCTCATAGAAATTTCAGTGAAAATTTGTTAGTATTTCAATAAAATAATACTGGTTTTCAGTGAAGTTTCACTGTTATTTCAGTCAAATAACACTGAAATCTCAGTGAAAGAATCGGGCAAAATATTACCGAATTTCAGTAAAATCTCATGGAAATTTCAGTGAAAATTTGTTAGTATTTCAATAAAATATTACTGATTTTCGGTGAAATTTCACTGTTATTAATTTCAGTTAAATAACACTGAAATCTCAGTGAAAGAATCGGGCAAAATATTACCAAATTTCAGTGAAAATTTGTTAGTATTTCAATAAAATAATGCACAGATCTCATTGAAAGAAATGGGCAAAATACCTCTAAATTTTGTTGAAATCTCAGAGAAATTTTCCTGAAAGTGTGTTAGTATTTCACAGAAATTTTAATGAAATTTTAGGAAATATTCAATAGCATTTCACAGATATATCAATGAGATTTCAAAATTGTTTCCCCTTTGATGGTACTTGATATATGTTTTGATATACACAGATTTAATTACTATTAGTTCGCATGAGAAATATATATAATGAACAACTTCATTCATCCCCCAAATACTTTTTTCTGTAAATGGTTGCATAATGATATCAATTACAACAGCCAAGAGTCTCTGTTTACATGCCACACTGTACCCCACCCATTTCGAATGACCATATTAATTTTCGGACAAGAAGAAAAAAAAAGTAATTTATTAAATATAATTATGTCTGATTTATCTTTTTTTCTGTCAAACTTGTGTTTTCTAAGGCCTTTCAGCATGTTTGTTAATCTAACACAGACATTGAATGACCAGAAACTTTTGACCTTCAAAATCCGCATGCTGACCTGCTAACCTGTGTCTGCCATCATTTCTGCCCAATTCAAACAGCACCTTTTCAAACTGTGTTCTGAAGTGTACTTACTATATCAGCTAATGTTCTGTGATGTTTGTCATCCTGATATTACCAGACAATTAGTTTTCTGGCACTGCTTTGAAAATCCCTCCAATACTAAGGCAGCCATGTTTTTCCCATCATTCAATTGAAATGGTGTCATCATCAATGACGTCATCACCAAAATTTCAGTGAAATTTCAGTGAAATTTGGTGAGATTTCATTTTAATTTTAAAACTCATAATTTTCAGTGTCACTTATTATCAAAACAACACTGCATGTTAAACATCAAGTTTTTGTTGTTGTATAATTCCTCGTAGGAAAGAAAGGGGCTGATTAACTTGCCTGTTTGTCCCTTAGCTTATGGTACTTTCTTATAATTGGGTTGGCATCAAATTTTTATTGTGGCACTTCCTGAACTATTCATTCTTATACTTTGTCATAGAATGAAATTACTTTCTAGTTGAAAAGACATTCTATGAAAACTAGATTTCACTCAAGAAACAACAAATGACATGCAAAGACTGAAATTTTCTAAAACTGTACTAAAATTTAAATGAAATACTAAATTTGATTAAAATCCTTGAAATTTTACTGATGCTAGAAAATTGTTGAAATTTCACTGAAATTTCATTTAAATTTTTGTGAATTTCCATTGAAATTGAATTCTATTGAAAGACGTTCTTTCAGGGTACAGGAAATTTACATTGGTTTCTGCCCTCGCTTGGAATTTGATGATATTATGCATAACAATTGCCTTGAATTATGATGCATTCACTTTTAAATGCAATTCCTTTGTAAATTTATCACAATTTTAGGAAGTCACTACCAAAACAGAGGGTTTTGTCTGTTTGTATTGGAGTTTAACTGTCCAGTCAACAATATTTAGGTCATTTATGAGCCGGTCAGTTTACCTGTCCACACTTTTCCTGGGCAGACTTATACATCAGCGGTTAACCAGTACAGTGCACATTCTTTAGCCAGAAACTGACAACTGCCCTTCTTGAATCAGCGGAAGGAAGAGAATGACCATAGAAAAGATTTCATAATCAATCTCCACGAAAGAATGTTGCCAACCCAGGCAGGTATCGAACCCGCGTCCTCGTGATCAACAGTCAGACGCGCGTCCGACTGAGCTACCGAGTCCGGCCCCAAAACAGAGGGTACTCTGATATAAACCTGTATACAGTAATCTTAGCCAACATTGCAGACTCAGAACAGCCTGTTTCTGATCAGGGTCTTCACTTTTTGCTGTTCCAACTGCAATTTTATTATGTCCACATTTTTATGTCCTCATGCATGCACGCAAGAGCAAGAGCGGGGACATATTGTTTTTGCCCTGTCTGTTTGTTGGCTTGTCTGTTTGCTGGATAACTTTAAGGCCGAAACAAGCTAGTCTTGCCCAAACATCTGGATTCCCTACTTGAAAGGAAAAACATTGGTCATAACTTTTGAACCGTTTATATTTGGCATGTAGGTTCCTTGTGACAAGAAAAAACATTGGTCATAACTTTTGAACCGTTTCAGATAGATCGATTCTTCATATTTGGCATGTAGGTTCCTTGTGACCCCTTCAGATAGAACCTTCATATTTGGCATGTAGGTTCCTTGTGACAAGGGCTTAGGATAAGAAAAAAATTGACCTTTGCCTGGGGACATGTTTGTGTTTCACAAACACATCTTGTTAAAATTTAAGTCTGTGACAGCAGTCTATATGTATGTCCAAACTTCTGAGGCTTTTAAGATGATATGCTGATACTTTAATGTACTCCACTACCTGAGGACTTTATAGCACGGTTTTAGGGGTCCAAAGCAGGAAATGTGTTAGTAAATGGGTGGCAGTGTTGTGTCCAATTACAATGTATAGATTATACAGAAAAGAAATGGTCATTTTTCTGTATGATCTGTACATTTTTAGGATCCATCTGTGAAAGTATTTTATCCAAAACTGTATAAGGGGGAAAAATTGTGGTGTATGTTGTTGCATGTTTTCTTGCTTCATTCTTACATTGTTTCTTCGCATTAGTCTTATCTAATATTTTCCTTAGAAGCTTTCTTTATTTTAATATACATTAAAACTTTTGTAACTGAAGAAAATGCATTGGTCATTTGATTGAAAAAATACTGAAATTTCACTGAAATTTCATTGAAATTTCACTATCACTTCAATTTGTAGATGATCAAAATTTATGCAAGAATACTGCTGAAATTTTAGTGAATTTTCATTGAAATTAAGTTTCACTGAAATTTTGAATATGTCAGTGAAATTTGTTGAAACTTCACTGAAATTTCATTGAAATTTCATCAAATTTTGGTCAAATGGGTGAAATCCACCAAAATATGAGGATTTCAGTGAAATTTCAATGAAATTTACTGAAATTTCGATTAAATTTTCTCTGGGGGCAGGCCCTGATCAGACGCCGCAAGCCCCCGTCCATCGTGGCTTGAAGAAATAGATGGGCTGCATGATTCTTCCAGGCAGAGCTGAAACCGACCCGCACACAAGTACTGGTAAACAGCTTAGAGGATCTAAGCCTGCCCAGGCAATACGGTGGGAGTTGGCCCGTCCATGCTTATAAACCCTATTGGTTTCATGAGGTCTCATTTCATCTCAATGTCGGGTAAAAGTCTCACAAAATTGGAAGCAGCATCTTTACAGTGTTGACTGGGCTGTTAAACTTCAAATCAAACAAAACTGATCAGACACTGTGTTCTGGGGCATCTGATCTGAGCCTGCACCTTTTGCCAAGGTACCCCTTTAGAAGTTTCCCCACATGCAATGGGTTTAGTGACAAATTGAGCATGTATATTTGTCATTGTAATTGTATTTCTAATTTTAAATTAACCCTTGTCCTGCTGAATAAATAAATTCAGCAACACCTACTGCTGACTGTCAAACATTTTTACAATCAGGTTACTTGATATAATGTATTCAATTTAAATTCACAAACTGCATGACAAACTTTGTAGATCCTGATCAGATTGTTTCTGATCTGGATCTGCACTAGGTGTTGTCGTGTTCAGCAGGATAAGGGTTAAGGAATATGTTGTGGGTGTCCCTTTGAGCTGAATCTTTACTGGGTCTGCCAATAAAGGGATCAACCATGGTTTTTCATGCATTAACATTCGCCGAGTTCCAAGGAAGCTGTTTGAACATGAGGCCGCTAGACTGAATGTTCAAATATCTTCTGAGGGATCTGGCAAATGTTAATGCAATGAAATAACCATGGATGATCGTTGTTTTTGCATAACTTCTGATTCGGACAGCAAATTTTGACGAAAACACCCAAAAGCTCCATATAAATTCCATATAAACTCTTCAAATGCGACAGGCAAACCAAAATGGCGGCCAGTTCAGAATGTTGTTTACAATGACGTTTTCATGCAGTAACCCTCTGACGTCATCATAGAACCCTAAAACGCTATGTTCAGGGCGATAATGTTACGTCACACAACGTAACATAATAGTAGAAGACCAGAGGTGGAAAAATGTCAAAAAATAGCATTTAGGTGGGCACCCATTAATATAAAAATCTAACTAGTTTTATCTCTTGGTACATTATTTGGGCAATATGAAACCAGATGTTGCATGAAATTTTAGTCTTGCAATCATGTTTTTTAAAAGCTGTTTCCATGGCAACCGTCCTATTTTGGTCCAAATGACGGTATACATGATCAATTTAAAATATCTCGGCCCATACTCAAGATACAAAAATAAAAATGGTATCAGATTAAAGTTTATGCATGGCATTTTTATATTCATCTAAGATATGTAAATTTGCTCATTTGCATAATCATGAATATTCTTGAAAACCTTGGAAAACGACATAAATTTGAGCCTGTTTGGTCAAAATATAGCCAAAATGAACATTCATTGTCAATAAAAGTTAGCAAACCCTTAAACACGGCATGAATACATGTTTCTTATTCATGTTAAATCAGATATTTCACATGATAAAGGCAGGTCAAAGTAAGTTTTGAGGTGCCACAAGGTGCGGCTGACAAAACAAAATGTCATAGCATAAACTGTATATCCGTCGTCAACACTTTCAAACGATATCTCCTCCGAAGCCACTGGGCCGACTGAGTCTAAATTTCATATGTAGCATCCTTGGGCTGGGGGACTGAAAGTTTGTGTTATTTATGAAAATCTGCTCATTAGTTTGGTTGCTATGGCAACTTTGAGTTTCCAGAGACTTGTAATGGGGAAAATTAAAAAAATGACATTTGCTGCCAAGCCTCTGCAGATATTTTGACAACTTTCAAGAAATGTTCATTAGGCAATCTACTATCTGCCATATGATTTTAGGCTGCTGTTCATTTTTATTGGTTGCCATGGAAACCAAAACGCACAAAAATAGAAAAAAAACTTTAAAAAATCATCTCCTCAGAACCATATACTCAATGAGGCTGACCCTTTATGAACATATTGTTACGTTTCACGCAAGATAGAAAGAGTCTTCCCTATGAAATGTCCATTCAGTTAATCATTAAGTTTTTCTTCTATAAGATTATGAGGAAGTGTAGTGTAAAGGGTGGGGAAATCATAAGTCAGGAAAACGTCTGCATTTCAATTTATTTAATACTTCATTTGAATTTTTCATAGATCAAAACAGATTTCTCCCTGATCTGTCAAAGACTTTGTCACAATATTTAATCACATGATATCTGATGTCAGTAAAACATGAAGTGAATAATTTGGAAAGTTATGTGGTGGTACAACAATTTGAATTTGCAATAAACCGTGCTTTCTATGGTCTTTTATGAAGTTAAGGCAACCAATATAAAGTAGGAAGCTTGTCTTGGTCTTCATAAACACAAACTGCAAACTTGGTGGCTGAATGACAAATGTGGTCATCAACTAAAGTCCTCTCTACAGCTTAATGCTGTAGTTCATAGGCCTTAGTACCACAAAGTTCTTGCTGAAGAGTGTCAACATAGTGGAGCCGTTAAACAATGACCATGTTGTTAGCGGCCTTATCTGCTGGAGCCAAAACAAACTTTTTATGAAATTCTTGAATACCTAGTTTAAGGTAACGTAACTCCACAACATCTGCCCTCATCAAAGTGCGTGAAAAAGGCTTAGAAGCGATACAAGCTGCAGAGGCAAGCGGCGCTGACAAGATAGAAGTACCAAAGTCACAACCAGGAAAAAGTCTTGTGCAGTTTTATTAGGGCAAATTATCAGTAACTCGAGCAATGTGTTTCATTCAAGCTGTTTTTGTTTGATTTGAGGTTTAACGTCCCCGTCAACACTGTAAAGGTCATTTTGAAGACATTGCTTCCAATTTTGTGGGACTTTTACCCTACATTGAGATGAAATGACCTCTCAAGCCCTGCTGCCCAATGAAACCAATAGGTTTTGTAAGCATTGACGGTCCGACACTCGCACCGCTTTGCCAAGGCAAGCTTAGATCCTCCAATCGGTTTACGAGTATTTGTGTGCAGATCGGTTTCAGCTCTGGGTGGAAGCATGATGCAGCCCATCTATTTCTTCAAGCCCCCATGGACGGGGGCCGTCATTCATTCTAGGTGTAGACGAGAAGCATTCTCACATGAATGGTTAACTTATCCTCCATCACTCTTCAAACAAGATAAAGAGCTTAAAACAGGCTATGCTATGATAAAGTCAAACCAGTTTGAATTCCTCACCATTCTCCTGCGAAGAAGCACAACCACATTACCTACCGCTGTCAATGTTAGCTACCTCATATCTGATCGATGCAATGTAATTTGTCCAGTGATATACAAGAATGAAGGCTAAAAATTGCAAAGAACTGGTAGAACAATACCATAACAAGGTTCTGCAAAACAAACCACAAGGATGTATAATAAAAAGTAAATATAGTGGGTGACAGATTCGATTTCAGTCAAACAGAGAGTCATAAAGGTCATAAAGAAGATTATAGGGAAAGAAGAGAGTCAAGATGGTGGAGAATTAATGCGAAAAATAAATGTAATAAAACTGTTTGTGCGTCAAAGATAAAGATGGGTTAGATATCTCCGACTAGAACGAAATGATGAACAATGCAAATAACAAAGCTAACCTATTGAGTTATTTTTCAAACCGTATCTGTAAAAATGCAGAAGAATTGATTGTAAAGATATAATAGTGATCCTTGGCTGTTGCTTTGAGACAAGATTTAAAGCTGTAGCTGTGGTGAGAAATGGCAATATTGTATATATTGAGGCTTTGTCATGTGAGAAACATGAAGAAGCTGATACAAGTATAATGGCACACATTGCCTTAGTAGTTATTATATCAGATACAATAGGTTACAAACGAGCTGTGAGTTCTTGTACAGACACAGATGTTATTCTTCTAGCAATGTACCATTTCTGTTTTCTCCCTCCTGAGGAACTTTGGATTTAGAGACATGATACTTACTTGCCAGTCCATGATCTTATAAAATCACTATCTGAAAAGTGCAAAAAAAATCCGCAAAGGACATGATGGATTCAATGCTTTGTACATATAGTTTAAGTAGGCGTGATACCACAAGCTACGTTTTTCAAAAGGGAAAACGGAAGGCAGCAAATAATGCCTAAAGCTTGTTGGCTCATTTCCGAGCATGTCCAAGTTTGGACTTGCCAGTGATGGTAGATGGTAGAGGCCAGTCAGTTCATTGTGCGGCAAAGATAGCTTTTGCAACCTGGACCTTCTGCGTCAGCATATATTTCCATCTCGGGCTGACCTCTGACTTATGCCACCAACAGAAGATGCCTTCGGGCAACATGTTCTACGATGTCTATAACAGCTGTTGGTATACCATCGAGCAACTTGAAGCAGACTTCAGCTGCTCCCACCAACCGAGTGTGGGCATACAGTGCTTCATGGAAGACTCTGTCCTGTGATGATGACAAAATCTCCCAAACCCCATAATGTGAAAAATGTTGCTTGCAAATGTCTCAAAACAAGCTGTCTACAAAACTGTGCATGATTAGATTTTTTGTCGGCTGCCTGTGCTTAGGAAGTGGACGACGACTCTGATCAGGATATTGATTATAATGCTTAAATGCTTGTAAATTAAGTTCAGCAATTCAGCATGTTAACATGCCTGTTAGTTAAAAACCGATGTACAACCAATTTAAGAAAAATGAGATATTCAAGGTTTAAAGGCGGTTCTTTTGTTGTGGTTATTTTCGTTATGGCTTGTCTTTGAGTATGTGTATCGCTTATATTATTTTGTTTTGGATAGCCAATTGGCCATTTTGTGGAAAGTAACTGTCCTTTTGGATTTCCGCTAGTGATGTTTCCTTAGGGTCTAGTTGTTTCATGATTGTGTTTCTATCCCTTGATGTCTCTGATCGGAGCTGTGGGTTAATTGTATCGATTCCTGATCATTGCCTTCACTTCTCTTTTAAATACTTGTGGTATTTCGTTTCTAATATATAGACTGTGGATACTCATAACAACTGCCACACTGAACCAGTTCTTATGATTTCCCACAATTGATATGCAGAAACAAGAAGCATAGTATCTCTTCCCACCACCTCTCGTTCAAGATATGTGTTGTCGGGTGTACAGCTCTTGTGGTCGGAGCGCAATGCTCCATGCCAGTGAGGCATTGCCATTGACAAAGCCAAACCTCCGTCTTCAGTGGAATGACAGGGCAATGATCAGGCAGATCTGCAATGTCAAGCCACAGGACACTGACATCATCAGGTCCAGTGAGCTACTTGAACGTCTTGGCATTGAAGACCTGGACCTCATCCTGAAAGAGAGAAGGCTCCTCTGGTATGGACATTTGAAACGCACCAACGGTGTAGTCAAGACTGCCTGTGACATACAGGTAGGTGTAAAGCGGAAGTCTGGAAATCCCAAGATGACCTGGAAGTAGCTGACAAAAAGAGATTGCAGAGAATGGAAGCTCTCTGCTATCGCTCCTCACGATAGACAAGCCTGGAGATCTGGTGTAAGATCTGCCATGCATGCAGCAAACCAGCTACCTGGAATGGGGCCCGCTTATGTGGACGTTGCCCCTGTACCTGCACGTTAATAAAAATCCGTTGATGATGTTGATGATGAGTATCATTTTCATACAATGCTCTATACACATGTTAACGTAATGTGGATTGCAGTTAAAAGAAAAATACGGAATAGCTGTTCTTCTAGACATGTGCAGCTGATATTTAAATCAATCAGAAAGGCCCATACAATGCAAGCCCAGTGAAAAGCTATCATACTATAAAGAATGTTTTTGATCATAAGTCAAGCCATGCCTATCTATGTTTTTGGTTTTATTTCTCATGCCTGTAGCAAGTTCTGTTCAATTAGCTGTCTGTATCAGCTTACTATTGAGCATTTGTATCCCTCCTTGGTGACAATTCTGGTTGCGCTTTTACGAATTAAACATGAATTTGGCATAATTTACATGAAATAATAACATAAAATCAATATTCATTAATATGCAAATCAGCTAATTTGCATATCAGAATATCAAAAAGAGAGGCAATGCCTTAAGCTTTATTTTGGTACCAATTTTCTTACTTTATCTGTAAAACTGACGGAGTTATTATCAATTACATGTAACTACATGTACCCCCATTTTATGCAATGTGGTTGTGTGTTGCCATGGCAACCGTTTGATAAAAGCATTTTTGCAAGACTTAAATTGAGTGCAACATCTGTTTTCATACTTCTAAAACATCAGTCTGGCTGGGGATATTGTCTAAACTTTTATATCTTTCTGACCACCTTATGTCAAAATTTTGATCTCTAGGTATTCTACTATAAACAAAGAAAGGCCCGTCTTGTGATGTCAAAAGCTCAAAATCCATGTTCAAACAGCATGCGAATTTCATGATTTGAACATGGTTTTTGCTGTTTGAGCACGGTTTTCGGTCCATTTGACAATGGCTTCAAACAGCCATGCGCATAGGTATTTATGCAAGAATATACTTTTATGGAGTTTGATCTTGAAATATTTTCTACAGTCATTCTCTCCTTTCCGCTGACTCGAGAAGGGCAGTTGAAAAATGTGGACTGTACCAGTTAACCACTTAGTTTTAACCCTTATCCTGCTGAATAAATTAATTTAGCCACACCCATTTACATTTCAACCAATCAGATTACTTGATGTAATTTATTCATTCAAATTTTCAGACTGAATGAGAGTGAAGATCCTGATCAGATGGCTTCTTCAGAAGCCATCTGATCTGGATCTACACTGTTTGCAAAGATCAGGGCTGTTGTGTTCAGCAGGATAAGGGTAATAAGCGTTACCAAAAAAAAACTGTGGTTAGGTAAACTGTTTTCTCGTCATCACCTTAATAGTATTTACTGTGATGTGAAACTCCAAATCAACCAACCAACTACACTAAGTGGGGTTTAAGTGTTTGTTTGGAGTTTAACAGCCTAGTCCAAGGTCATATTGAGCTGGTCAGTTTACCTAGGGTGGGCTTATACATAACTGGATAAACAGAAACTGACAACTTCTTTTTTTGAATCATAGCAACGGAACGAATGACTGCAGAAAAGATTTCTTAATCAGCAGTGGGGGGACTTACGCAAATCCAAAACGCTTTTGTTATGGCTAGCCGTAACGTTCAACCACTATGCACTTTACGATTAACCATAACGTTCTTACGACAAAGTTTTCCAGAAAATGGCAAGTGCTTCCGTGTGACGGAGATCCATAGCCTTTATAATGCTTTATGTGACGGTAGACCATAACAAAACCGGAAAAATGCACAACTTTTCTTGCGCGTAACGCATGGAAAATTCCACGTAACAGACACAATTTATGGCTTAGGAGTAAGGGCAATCTTTGTTGAACATTTTGTTCGTCTCACTTATTTTGGAATAGAAAATTTAAGCTCATTTTCTGGCTTCAAACAAAAGCTACAAAGTCACCTTTTTTGACAGTTTTCTGTTTCTGTTTCAAATTGCCACAGGTAAACTGATTGTATCATAATTCTCTGCAGAATGTCCCAAAAATGTATCATTAGTATAAGCAAATAGTATCAGATGATGTTAGCGTTCAAATTTGCCAGATTAAGCGAGAAAAATTGAAACACGGAAGTGTGATGGCGGACCATAACTAATGTGGGTGCATGGAAAACCGTAAGTCTCTCGACTGATCAGTCTCCAGGAATGAATGACATTGATTCTGAGGCTGATCTGGCAGGTGTAGAACCGTTGACCTCATGATCATGTCACATGTGCATCTGGCTGAGCTACCGAGGCTGGCACAAATAATGTTGGGTATGCTTGAAAAAAAACCTTACTAACATGATGAGAAATGCGTGACTTAATTTTGTTCTAAATTTGTAAAATTGATATGAAATATAGGATAAGTGTATACTTCAAATCAAATGACAGTTGATATTGGAAGATTTAAATTAATGTGGCAATGTTTGATATTTGGTATAAACAATCAGACAATTTTACAAATTCCATTTAAATGGTCAATATCTATTCATACTTACATTAGCACAGGATAACAATTGATTAATTAACCCTTTGTTGTACCAAATGGAATCTTCCTCCTTATATATAGCATGAGTCCATTTCAAAATTTAGGGTTGTATTTTCTTCAAAATTAATTAGGAAAATGACTGAACTTTTAGCAAACAGTGGAGGCCCTGATCAGACGCCGCGTTCTGCGGCGTCTGATCTGGGCCTGCACTGTTTGCCACGGTACCCATTCAGGGGTTTTCCAGTCTGAAATGGGTTAATAGAATGAAATGACAGCTTTATCCATTCAAGTGCTAATCCAAAATATCAGACAGCATTATCATTTTTTTTTCTCTTTCTTTTTCAGAGAAAATAAGGCTTGATATTCCATGTGAATTGTCTGCTTGGCAGACAATTCACATGAAATATCAAGCCTTTTTTTTCTGAAGAGAAGATAAAGATTAGATTATCTGCTCTCGAATTTACCATAGTGCTCAAAGGACGAAATCAATTTATTCTGAATTAGCCAGTATCAGTCAGATGACGATGATGAAGCTGGCCACAGTCTGGTCATTGCACACATTTGCGGTAACCGGCTTTGGTAGATCAGTCAGATGTGCATCTGACTGGTGATCAGGAGGTCACAGGTTCGATACCTACCACTGCATGGGGGTCGGCAATCCTTTTGCAGAGATTGATCAAGAAATCTTTTCTACGGTCATTCTGTCCCTTCTTTTGAATCAAGAAGGGCAGTTGTCAGTTTCTGGCAAAAAAATGATTGTGCACCATACTCAGGTTAACCACTTCCTAGGAAGTTTTGTTATGTTTTGTTTGGTTGATTTGAGGTTAAGCGTCTCCATCAACACTGAAAAGGTCATCTTGGAGACGTTGCTTCCAATTTTGTGGGATTTTTACCCGACATTGAGATGAAATGACATCTCAAGCTCTGTCACCCAGTGAAACCAATAGGGTTTAGATGCATGGCCGGCCCGATTCGCACAGCCTTAGATGCTATAAATGGGTTACCAGTACTTGTGTGCGGTTGGTTTCAGCTCTGCATGGAAGCATAATGCAGCCCATCTATTTCTTTAATAATAATAATAATAATAATAATAAAATAATAATCAACCTTATTTATAGAGGGTAACACATTTAGTAAACTAGTACTAATCTTCCATGTGGCCCTCTTTTCCTGGGTAGAAACCAGTACTAAGCAATGTGGATAAAGTTTCTTGCTCAAGGAAACTACACTTGCCGCTCGTGGGGTTCGAACCCGGTACCTCTCGATCCGGAGGCCGAAACTTTACCACTGCACCACAGCGCTCCACAGAGTTTTGTTAGGTAAACTGACTGGCTCATAATGGTCTTTATAGTGTTGACTTGGCTGTAAAACTCCAAACAAACAGACGTTTGGGTTAATTTCCATGATTCAGTCTAAAAGAACATTAGGGGTACTTGTCCAAACTTGACTTACTGCCAAGGTCTCCGGTGCAAATTTTTACTTTTACAGTTTAGCCGTATTCAGATAGATCTGGGACCAATATTATAAATGTTTTGTCATGCTCATCTTACTGAACATAAAATTTGTCCAGCTCACACGTTTTAAAATGCCAACAATTGTTGGCATTTTAAAATTTGTGAGCAGGACAAATAACACTCTGTGCTGATATGAGCAGGAACACTGGTGCCTCACTTGTTTGCATTTTAATTTTTATGAGCATTACAAATTTAGTGCTCACTTGAGCTGAGCATGAAAAATGTTTTATAACCTCGGGGCCTTGATGCTTGAAGTCACAAAAGTTTCAATGGAACACTGGAAACTATGTCTGATGTATAGATTCCTCTTAAGGTCAAAAGAAACAAGGTATCTGATGGGCCTCTAAATTATTCATGGTGAATATTAATCGCCAGGAATAAGTCAATACTGGGTACACCCGATTGCCACTTGTTCATTGTTATTGCCACTCAATAATGCAATAAATCTGAATATATCTGAATTTGAAAGCAGCTCTGGCAGAATTTAGCAATAGAACAAGTTAGAGAGAAGATGGAGTATATCTTTCTTCTATAAAAGGATTTTGTAAAATTATATGGAATTTTTAAACGGTTTGTTTTTGAACCAAAGTCTTGTCATATCAGTGAATTAATTATGCAGGTGTCTGGCAGAGCTGAATTCCTTATAGTACCATGTAATTTTCTTTTAAAGCAGGTGGCAATTTTATTTATAACACTATTAATGGGCTCCAAAGCAGAAGCCGTGATAGTTAACCAACCATGTTATATCCAAACAAAAATGTGTAGATTATATAGAAAAATGACCATTTATGGTCATTTTTCCATATAATCTACACATTTTTGGGATCCATCTTGAAACTGTGTTATATCCAAACTGTGTTATAATGAACTGTGTTATAACAAGGTTGCAGTGTACTTCAAACATAGGTTTTAGGTGTTTGCTAGATTTGCCTAATTGTGGTAGTTCTTTTGAGGCAGTTCTTCGATTACCCGCAATTCTTGTGTTTAGAGTAATTATGTTCTGGTAAACCTCACTTTTCCATATATAAAGTGGGGTTTTCAAGTATATTCATCACACACATTTGATGAAGCATTTTTATCAGCACATTTGTAGCAGTAGTTACAACTGGATGATTTCTCCAAATTCTCGTATATTAAATAGTAGCTTTTGTCATTTCAGAGATATCCAAGGTCCAATGGCCCTAGCAGTGTCCTAGGACTAGATTTTGGCAAGTATCTTCTCTCAAACAACAAAAGGGCCACCATGGAGAGTGATGTTACCACGGGAACAGAATCAGATACGTCTGACCTTGACCCTGGCAGATGGCAAGGTTACCATTCTGGAAATAGATCATCAGAATATAGCGAAGACTCTGATGATTATCAGGGCTATTATGAAGAAGGAAGAAGACTTCCAGGAGTATATGACACAAGTATAGACTCAGCAGACGACAGTTTCTATGATCATTATCAAGCACAGAAAGGTCAGAAAAGAGCATATGAAGATGACAATGACATCAAAATCAGACAAGCACTTGCACAGCTTAATGCACCAGTGAGCAACAACAATTTCGGTCGGCCATTATACTCCATTCATGAGACGGCATCTCTTGTTTCAGAAAGTTCAGCTGACAATTCAGATTCTCATTCTGGGACACCAGTCCACAGACCTGTTTATGGCAGATATCAAAAATTATCCAATCAGAATGATCAGTTAAGTTCATCATCCAATCAGGATCAAGATGACTCGGATTCAGACTCACTTGAGACATTGATTCTACACAGACTTCCTGGAGAAAATCTTGGTATGATTCTTGGGATAGAGGGTGGGAAAGATGATACAGGAAGAGTATCCCATGTTTTGGTCAAAAGTGTGACACTAGGTGGAGCTGCTTACAGGGCAACAGGTAGCAAGAGAGGAGTATGTGTCAGTGATGAAATAATTAAGGTCAACGGTACAGACATAAGAACTTTGTCTCATGATGAATGTATTTCTGTCTTTAAGAACATGCCATTAAGAGTCCTTCTTGGTATCAGACGTGGTCAGAAGAATTTACCGCCTGTTGAAATATCACCAAATGAAGCTGAGAAAATTGACCGAAAGTTTGATTTCCAGCATTCAGTTAATGCGCCTGTGAACAGCCGCTATGATTACTCAGATGGTGAAGACGAAAAGATGACTGGTTTTGTTGTGTACAAAGTTCGGATAGAAAAAGAACCATATGAAAATCTTGGACTCAGTATTGTCCCGAGCTATGGATCAACAAAAGAGTTTTATCAGGTATGTACATGTACTTAGTAATGAATCCTCTTACTTATAAAGCATTAATTCAGCAGATGACATTGTATTCTTTGTTGTTTTTCAGAGAAAATCAGGCTTATAATGTTATCAGAATGAAGAAGCAAGTTCTTTAGGGTCTGCACATGAGTATGTCTTTTAACTCGTAAAACACCAATTTCGAATAGAGCATATGATATTCGAATATCTTTCAGGTAAATTAAGGCTTGACAGTTTATATGAATCAGCTTCCTAGCAAGAAATCTCAAGAAATTAACTGATTTTCAGGAATGATTTTCTCAACAAAACATCAACAATTTGCCTCTCTGATTTTGTGCTTTTTCCTTTCATGACGCCTTCATCCTTCAGCCGTTAATTACAACCAGCAGATGGCATTTTCAAACAGTTTTTTTTTATCAGGCTTGACATTAGATAAAGAGAAGGCTTGACTTAAGATGTGAATCAAGCAGAAGATTCACATCTAATGTCAAGCCCTTTTCTCAGAGAAAATAAGCCTTGAAATTAGATAAAGATAAGGATTGACATTAGATGTGAATTGTGTGCCAAGCAGACAATTCACATCTAATATCAAGCTTGACTCTCAGATAAAATAAGGCTTGACATTAGATAAAAATAAGAATGACATTAGATGTGAATCATAAGCCAAGCAGATGATCAAATCTAAAGTCAAGCCCTATTCTCAGAGCAAAATAAGGCTACCATCAAAATTTGTTCAATTTGTTTAACCTTCTTTTATAAGATACACTATGGTATAGTGTCTATGGTATAGACACATCCAAGCACTACGTCATCACCCAGTCTTACTATTTGCCGGGACTTACCGGTGGTTGGCAAAAAATGTCTTTCGGCATTTTTCGCCATTGTAAAAACGATTTAATTTCTGTAAGCATGTCTTTTATTTGGATTTGAAACGATGATCTTGACCTTTAAACAATTAAAATAGACATGTCTAAGCTTGTAATTAACGATTTCTGGAAGAATCGGGGCTGTTTTTATGATATTTACTTGTCATATTTACAGAGGTAACAAGGCGGGATGGTCTTAGTTTTGTTTCAATAAAAATGTGTATAACTAATGATCATAAGCAGAAAATTCATGAATTAGTGCTAGAATATATTTAAGTACCCATTTATAGTGTAATTCGATAGATTAACTGTGACAGTCAACTGAAATAAACGCGGAACAGAACCCTTATTTGCAGTGTGTTTATATGGAGCCAGACGCTTTTTGCCCACCACGGAGAACGGTAATCCATGTCATACTTCAAAGGGAAGTAATTCGCGCATGCGCAATGAAATGTAAACAAAGTCACATGTCAAAACATTGGATCTGTCTATAGTGTCTCTACTTGACGCCTGTGACAGTTTCAACTCCAACAAAGGCATCAAAAGTATATAACATACAATACCGTAGGTACCAGGCCTATAGTGATGATCTAAAGCATTCGTTTTTCTCAGAACTGTTCTTCAGCGGATTAGTCTTCCCTCATCTGCTGTATTTGCCAAGACTGCAGAGGAGTTAAAGCCCATACAGTATAGAGTAGGACTCAGAAGTATGCGTTTTAGTGTACCTCTGCAAATCAGATTGTAAATAGTTTTAAGGACTCATCCAGCGACCCCCCCCCCCCCTTTTTTTAGCTAAATTCTACATTTAGCCACCCACCCAACTTAGGTAATGGCCAAACCTAACAGACTATCAGATAGATAGATTGATAGATAGATAGAGTTACTAAGGGTTAATTATCGGAACAGGGTCAGTTCAGGAGGTTGAAGAGAGAACTCTTTGATTTTCTTTAAAATAAAGGCAGTCAATGTTTACACTATGATACATGGGCATGTACTTATCAAACCTGTGTTTTGCTCAGTGCTCACCAAAGCTGTCAAAGCTTTTTAAATATCTATCTATCTGCCAATACATCTTAACCTCCGAGGTGGACTTTCAGAAGGGGTTCCAGTATACCAAGTAATATACCAAGGGGTTAATTGAAATAAAAGATAAGTATAGCAGGTGAAATGAGTTTGTACAGGGCGAGGAGAGTGTTAGTATAGGTAAAAGTAAAAACAGAGGCCAGTGACTAGGGGAACATATACACCACCCAGCACACAGCATCACTGAACTGTGCCAGGGTGGGGAGCAACATATTTGGCGGGGTAGAGCATTCCAATGAAAAATGGTTCTGGGAAAGAATGAAAATTTGTAGTAGTTTGTGGGGTAGTTATGAGTCTGTATGCCAAAGGGCGGTTTTGTCTAGAGTCCCTCCTGATATGTGGAATGAGGTATTCTGTTGCAGGAATGGGAACAAGGTCATGTGACCTTGTATAGCTTTAAAATCAGTACAATAAATAAATGATAAATAAATAAATAATGTTAGATCTTTTAATCACACTTGTAGTCAATATATTAACATCAGTATTGTGACGTCATAACGTCACTTAATGCCGGATGACGTCATGACGTTGTTTCCATAGCGTTCTTAGTGTTGTCAACAGATGAAATCTGGAATTTGTCTCAATAAGTAAAGTAAGTAGAACTTCAGATATACAAAGTTAAGGTTTATTTGAAATTGACTACTAAACAAACTTGTGGCAGATGACATTGTATTTCTTTTTATTGAAATAATTTTTAGATAAAATCAGGCTTGTGAATTCATGAGACAATTCACATGAGATTTAGGCTTGACAATAATAAAATGAAAATAAGAAAAATAATAAAAATGTCAACCAGCTTGAGTTTTGTATGAATAAAATCATAGTTTGAATTTCATTGAAAATTAAGTATTTGATTTCATTTATTAAAAAAAATATATATTTTAAAGATAAAGTCTGTAGTGTTATGAATTATATAGCATGGCTCAGTTGTTTAAGCAAAGTTAGCTTATAAACTCATTAGTGGTCTAATTGTTAATAGCTCTAGAAACTACAATATCTATATATATTTCTATAATACCGGTACTCTGGTATTTTTGCTGAAAAAATGTGAGCTGCTCACATTTTTTCTGCAAAGGATATTAGAATATTTGCCATATTTAATAATAAAAGTTTTAACAATACGTTAACTAATGATTAATTGGTTTTCAGGACTGTTGTTCTCAGCATCATTAGCTTATATAAGCTTATCAGTCATCAAAGCGTTAAATATTCTTGAAAGTACCATAATTAGTGGAGCGTGATAGCTCAGTGGTTAGTGCACTTGCCTCTGATGCTAGAGGTCCCGGGTTCGATCCCCGGCAGCGGCGATAAAATTTCGGTGTCCAAACACGCTCCATTGGCATAATTTGCAGGGATGAATGTCATGAAGTGCACCATCCTTTGGATCGGGACGTGAACTGGAGGCCCCCTGTGTAGGGAGAACCATTCCCTGTGAAGGAGCGTGATAGATCAGTGGTAAGTGCACTTGCCTCTGATGCTAGAGGTCCCGGGTTCGATCCCCGGCAGCGGCGATAAAATTTCGGTGTCCGAACACGCTCCATTGGCATCATTTGCAGGGATTAATGTCATAAAGTGCACCGTCCTTCGGATCGGGACGTTAACTGGAGGCCCCCTGTGCAGGGAGAACCATCCCCTGTGCAGGTTAAAGATCCCTACCGTAATTACATGATTACTGTATAGGCTTTCATCCTGCAAAAACCTGGAGTGAATGTAATATACACCTGTGGTAATGGTCAAATGTGACCAATGCATTATCGATATAGATAGATAGATAGATAGATAGATAGATAGATAGATAGATAGATATATAGATAGATAGATAGATAGATAGATAGATAGACAGGTAGGTAGGTAGGTAGGTAGGTAGGTAGGTAGGTAGTATAGATAGATAGATAGATAGATAGATAGATAGATAGATAGATAGATAGATAGATAGATAGATAGATAGATAGATAGATAGATAGATACAGATAGATAGATAGATAGATAGATAGATAGATAGATAGATAATTATCTAATACAGTAGTATTTACTTGCTGAAAAAAAAATAATAAAAAATTGAGCAGCTTTTTGATTTCTTTCAATTTGCTCCAATAATGAGTGAGTGTTTGAGTTTTACGTCTCACCAACAGCTAAGGTCATACGGAGACGGGACCTCGGTTTAAAGACTCATCCGAAAGTCTGGAGAAGCCCGGGATTGATCCAGCGACCCCTGGTTTATAAGGCGAGTAGCATAACCACTACACCACGGAGGCTTCTAAACTCCAATAATGAAAATTTGTCTCTGCAACAAATAGTTTGTAGGTGCTCAGTGTGAAGTCATGATTGATAAAGGCTGATTGATAATTTAAAAAACCTGGTGTGTATGTAATGTACACCTACTACGAGTAATGGTCAAATGTTACCAGGTAGATGGATAGGTAGGTAGGTAGGTAGGTAGGTAGGTAGGTCGGTAGGTAGATAGATAGGTAGGTAGGTAGGTAGGTAGGTAGGTAGAAAGAAAGAAAGAAAGAAAGAAAGAAAGAAAGAAAGAAAGAAAAATTCTGTGAATCTTCCAAACATAAACCTCTGTATCTCATATTGCATATTGTTTATTTCAACATGATCATGCAGAAATAAAATGGATATCGAATATTTTGAAAAAAAAAAAAAAATATCAGTAACTGTAATTAAGATGCCAAGAAAGCCTACAGTACATCTGAATGTGGTCTGCTGAATCTTCATGCAAACTTTTAAATTTATTTTTATTCACAGGCAAACCATGTGGACTGCATTCTGATCTGGGTCCACGACTTTTAAAGTGACCCGTAGACAAAAAAATAGATGACAGTTGTTGTGATCGGCATCTTTACCAATATTGTACCGGAAACCCTAGAATGGGTACCGTGGTAAACAGTGCAGGCCCAGATCAGACGCCGCAGAACACAGTGTTCTGCGGCATCTGATCATAGCCTACACTATTTGTAAAGATTTCAGCTATTTTCCAAATAAATTTTAGGTATAAAGCAGCCTATCACACCTAAATTTCAAATAGATTCCAGAGTCATATATAAGAAGGAAGATTCCATTTGGTACAAAAAGGGTTTAGAGGGTTAATTGTCCTTGTTCTTTTTGTTGCTAGCTGCAGTGCAATATAAAAGAGGTCTTGTTATGCCGGAGATAGTACTTTTTAAGCCATTTTGGGGTCGATTGTTTATCAATCAACCGAAATTTATAAGGACAAAACCTCTATTAGTGCTGCAGTCCACATTTGTAGGAAATCCATGTAACTTATTCATCATGAAAACAAGCCTATATAATTTTGACCCCCCTTGAACCCCACTTTTATATAGTAAAACTGGGGTTTCCGGGGGGTATACCTTATTTTTCTTATTTCTGCTCTAAAATATAGATTGTGGGTACAATTTTTCGGCGGTAAAGGTGGCAATGTATTTGTATAGGCGTGTTTGCGTAATGTGTAGAATTTTGTCGCAGTGAGGTCATCGTGTTGCGTAAAAGTGTAATATCTGTAGAATCTGGGCTGGAATCATGGTTTGGGGCTGGCAAACAGTGTAGACCCAGATCAGATGCCACAGAATGCTGCATCTGATCAGGGTCTACGCTCTTTGCTTACAGTACAGGAATTTAAGGGATAGACGCCGAAAAATGCAGCATCTGATCGGGGTCTAAACGGTTTGCTTACAGTAGAGGAATTTCAGGGTTAAACGAAACAATCTGAGTCCCCTGTTCAGTCCCATTCATTTTCCCAGCAATTGACCCACCAGTACTCTCAGTGCTTTGATTTAAAAGAGAGATAACTTTCAGAACTTCTGTTAGCTTTCTTGTTCAGAATCAGAATTGTTACCAGTGACACGTCAGACGACATTCATGATATGGGAATTAAGTCCCTAGCTCTCATTTTTAAAACAGGGCCTCTGAGAAAAAGTTGTCTGGAGGAAAGAATCGTTGGTCATATATAGTGGTCTATTCTTAAAGGAAAGAATTTGCTCTGAGGCCAAGTTGGAGAAAATTCTTTACTTTATGAGTAGATCCCAGCAAATAAGAGAGACAGCTACATTTTGAACGAGTTGCCTCCCCCTGAAACTGGATCCAGTCCCATTAGGATTTTATAAAATTAGAATATTTCTGTCTCCAAGTTTGCTTACATATTTGTATCTCATATTCATAAAATGTATTTATACAATATATTTATTCAGCAAGATTGAATCGAATTTTGTGTGCATTCAAGCTTAGCGTGAAATAAAACGACTTTATATTAGTGGTGTTTATACAATATTTTTAGTATGCTGTTGTACGTCACTTAAACATTCGGTCGTATCAGCTTTTATGTACTGTATGTTGTCATTCAAGTTCTCCATACGGTCCCTGTCACATCTTGGAAAGGGATAGGATTTCAATATTGTGTGTTGGAATTTCATTTATGTGTTAAATCTTTCCCGATTTAATGATCTGTTGTGACGTTTTGATGTAGCGGATGTTTTAATTGATATACGATACAAAGAATACAGAGGTAGGAATTTTAGCTAAATTTCACCATTATATCATGTAAATGAGTACTGTAAAAAAACTAAAAAATCGGACACATTGCGGTCTTGCTGTAATTCTCCTAAAATTTTAATAAATTTGTTTAATGATCCAGCAAGGAGTTCAAAAGGTGCAAACAGAATGGCAAACAGTGTAGACACTGATTAGACTGCTCCTTCAGGAGCAGTCTGATCTGGGTCTGCTTTGTTTGCTAAGGCCCGCATTTCCCAATCCTTGGGATCATTTGGGTAGGTGATATGGACACCATGGGGTTTACCAGGGTGTACTATATTTTCTGTATTCTTGCCAACAAACTTATACATAAAACATGGATTGTGGGTACTCGTTAGAAGGCCTCAATGAGGCAGTTCTAACAAGCACCCACAATCTATATTTACAGCAAAAATAAGAAAAATGTCAGATATTTCCTCAAGGAAAATGCCAGTTAGAAGGAACTTTGTTAACCATTTAGTTTGTTTGTTTTTTAGTTTAACGGCCCAGTCAACACTATTTTAGGTCATTTTTGAGCAGGTCAGTTTACCTATCCACACTTTTCCTGGGCAGTGGTTAACCAGTACAGTGCACATTCTTTCGCCAGAAACTGACAACTGCCCTTCTTGAATCAGCAGAAGGGAATTAATGACTGTGGAAAAGATTTCATGATCAATCTCCACGAAAGAATGTTGCTGACCCCGGCAGATATCGAACCCGCGTCCTCCTGATCACCAGTCAGACGCGCATCCGCCTGAGCTACCGAGGCCGGCTGTTAACCATTTAGATGTTATTCTTAATATTTTTAGCCCCATATTTATACATGTAACATTAAAAATTTTGTACAAAAAGTGTAGATCCGTATGAGACAGTACATTTGTAGCCAGCTGGCTTATTATGAGCCATCTCATCTGGATCTACACTGTTTTCAGAGATATTTGCTTTAGTCAACAGGGTTGAATGGGTCAAGGGTTAAATTTTCGGTAAGGGTTAAATTCTCGGTGTGTGTGTGCGTGCTTGCATACGATTTTCGTCCCACCAACAGCTAAGGTCATACAGAGACTGGATCTCAGTTTAAAGACTCATCCAAAAGTCTGGAGAAGCTGGGGATCGAACCTACGACACCTGGTTTAAGAGGCGCCTGGGAATATTAAAACGTCGGTAGTGAAAGAGGTGATTTGGGTTACGTACATGATACTTACCCATAATTGCAGCATTCTTATTCAGGGATAAAAGATATTGAGGGATTTTGAGAATATTTCTGAACAATCAGTTTTATGATATGGGATATTGCTTATTAAGGCTGGCATGGTGAATCTGTCATGGTAGGTGTTGCCTTTAGCAAGACAGAGGTTGACCCTTAAGATGCAAGAAAAACTACATCTGAAAATGTCGTCTGCTTATGTCGTCTGCTGAATTTTTTGGAAACTTTTTAAAAATATTTTTGCATACAGGCAAACAGTGTGGGCCCAAATCAGATTGCTCCTATTTTGAAGATTATTGACAATGACAATTTTTTAAGACATGGACAAACCTACAAAATCCATTTCCTACTATATGTACAAGTTTTTGTTTTAACCTGTTGGACTGTCTGAAAACATTTCAAACAAAATTCTGCACAGTGTGGACCCACACTGTTTGCAACAATTTCTTTTAAAAGTAATCAGCAGACAATAAAACAAACACAAATTGTAATGATTTAATAAGTGCAATGTGTCACAGCCTGTGCTAATGTATCTATCGATGTTTTTCCTCAGAGCTTGGAGGGGGATGCCGTGGGGTGCATGGGGATTACTCTGAGAACTTAGACATTATTGAAAATTGGGTGTCTAATTTCTTAAATGAGTCACAATTTTGGGGTCAAATATGCCCTAAGAAGGCATTAATATTTGCACTTATTTTTTTTTCTAGAACTTTATTGCTGTTAAGATATCTAAGCCTCCCCACCCCGCCCCCCGTCTCCCGCCACCAGGATCAGAAGCAGTGGCTTCTAGTTAACATCAACAGATGTAGAGACGGATCTGTGTTGTTTCATCACAAAAACACGCCTATTTGATTTACAGGGGTAAACCTTATTTTTCTTATGTCTGCTATAAAATATAGATTGTGGTTACTCATTAGAACTGCCTCGATGAGTACACACAATCTATATTTTGAGCAGACATAAGAAAAATATCACAATTTTTCATCTTTAACATCTTAAAATATTCGTTTTCCGTGATTAAGTTTACAATGCCTGCCCAGAAAATTATAGTTGTTACTTGATATGACCTAAATAGTGTTGACTCCAAAGAAACAGACGAAAATGCCAATTCAGTCGGGATTTATATATGCTACCGTTATCACAGGATTTTACCCTTGATATCACAAATAGAATCTTCCACTTTATTTGTTTGGGGGCTGCCTGTTTTAATCTAATAGTTGTAAGTTTTGCATTTTTAGTGAACAGTGTAGACCCAGATCATATGCCGCATAATGCGGCATATGATCTGGTCAGTCTTTTTTATGGGGCACTAGGCTTATAAACTGTATGGGTGAATTAAAAGATTTTGTAGGACAGAATTAAAAGATTTTGTAATATATTAGTCTGTCCATTGTGAAACAGTATTGAACCATTGAAAAGTGGCCTTTCGTGTCATGGCCTGTTTCTTGTGAATTCAGTTTATTTACCAAGATGCTAATTGGACTTGTCATAGATTGTAATTGAATTGATTATTCAGCTGTTTAAATTCAGTGTTGGATCTTATTTAAGGTAGTTATTTTGTTTTGATTTTTTATGCTCCTCCCCACGTGAGCCGCCCACCATTCTTGTCCATCCATATGTCCCGTAAATACGAAAAAAAAGGTTTCAGTTTAATATTGTAGATTGGAATCATATATTATTTTATACATGGTATATTATAAAATAGAGGTAAAGTTTGATTTCAGGTAACATCCACCAAATATTAAGACAGGTATGGTCCTTTTTATGTCTCCGGCATCGGTTGTGGGAACATGTTGCTTTTGCCCTGTCTGTTTGTTGGTTTGTATGTGGACAACTTTAACTATGGTCATAACTTTTGAACCAGTTAGAGTTGAGATAGAGCCTTCATATTTGTCATGTAGGTTCATTGTGACTAGGGCTTTCAACTCATTCAAGAGTTTTTGACCTGTGACCTTGACCTTTGACTTATTTTAAAGAAGAAATTAACATCTGTCATAACTTTTGAACTATTTGAGGTAGAGCCTTTATATTTGGCATATTGGTTTCATGTGACAAGGGCTTTTCACTCATAAAAGTTTTGACCTGTGACCTTGACCTGTGACCAATTTTATCACATTTTAACCACTTGAGATAGAGCCTTCATATTTTACCTGTAGGTTCCTTGTGCCAAGGGCCTCCTATCCATACAAAAATTTGGACTTTGACCTGTGACTTTGACCTGTGACCTATTTTATCACAAAAGTTTACCGGTAACCACCTGAGATATAGCCTTCATATTTGGCATGTAGGTTCCTTGTGACAAGGGCTTCCCACTCATTCAAATCATTTTGACCTGTAACCTTGACCTGTGACCTGCTTTAAAGAAAAAAGTGACCTCGGCCCGAGGACATGTTCGTGTTTCATAAACACATCTTGTTCAACTTCATTTTTACATATGAACTATATGTGCCATGTAACTTTTCAGAGCAGATGGCAGTTTTATTCATAGAATTTTCCTTGTTTGACTTTTTCTGTGAATCACCTACCCAGCAAACCTTTCATGTGTAAAGGTAACTTATTTTCTCTATAAAAATAAGAAAAAGTATTTGACAAAACAAAACAAAAAAAAACTTCTGCAAATGTCGTGATAAATGTCCTGATTGGCAATTTAATCCATAGAATGCGGGTCACGACTATTCTTATCTGCTTTGCCGTCTGCCGGTTACCTTAAAAGTATTTTTTTGCAAACACTGTGGACCCAGATCAGCAGTCTGATCTGGGCCTACACTGTTTGCCTGTATGCAAAAATATTTTTAAAAAGTTTCCAAAAAAAATTCAGCAGCCAACATTTTCAAATGTAGTTTTTCTCAGCGTCTTAAGGGTTAAGGGTTAAACCCCCAGCTGTGTATATATTTTGTTAAGTGGTCTGCTGCTGGGTTCAGAGGGTTAAGAGACATCATTTTGTCATCTTTTTTTGTGTTTGAATTTTAATAGGTTAATAAAAGCAGCAATTTCACCCAAATCTAAAATCCTTTCTTTTTTAATGCTAATAGCAAGGTGAGTATCAAAGCATAAATTATCTGACCCCTTACATACTGGACTATACCTAAAATTGCTGAGCACCAATAGCAGATGACATTTTCTTTCTTATTTTTCTGTGAAAATTAGGCTTAATATAACGGCAGACAAATCATGTAAAATGTCAAGCATTATTTTGACTGAAAAGTAATGAGAAAAAAGAAAACAGATTGCAGTCTGCGCCAGAAAATTTTGCAGCACTTAACCCTTTTTGTACCAAATGGAGTCTTCCACCTTATATAAAGCAGGAGTCCATTTCTTAATTTAGGGGTGTCAGGTTGTGGTATCTCCAAAATTGATTTGGAAAATGGCTGAACTTCTTGCAAACAGTGGAGGCCCTGATCAGACGCCGCATTTTGCGGCGTCTGATCTGGGCCTGCACTTTTTGCACGGGTACCTGTTTTGGGGTTTCCGGTAAAAATTAGGTTATTTTGTTTGTATTGAGGTTTTACAACCCCATCCCCATCAACACTTATTTTGGAGATGTTACTTCCGACTTTGTGGGATTTTTATGAGACATTGAGCTGAAATGACATCTCAAGCCCTATATACCACCCGCTAGGGTTTAAGGTACCACTTCTCCCGAAAAGGATAACCCATTGTACGCTGAGAAACCCCTAATGGGGTACCTTGGCAAACAGTGCAGGCCCAGATCAGACGCTGCAGAACGCGGCATCTAATCAGGACCTGCACTATTTGCTGACAGAATTTTCTGTCAAAAATAGAATAAAAAAGAAAAAAAAACCAGGCCTGACACCCTTAATACCACTTATGGACTTGTCCATTATATAGCAATGGAAGAGACCACTAGTATACAATGGGTTAATCTATGCGGTATGTCTGTGAGCAGGAAAGGCTCTGATGAGACTGCCCATAAGGAGAATGGGAACACCTGGCAGATTTTTCTACCATTTTTCAAAGGGTACAACTTTTGGGACTTCCTGTATGCTTTGTCCCACAGGAGCAAATTATTTCTTTTAAGAGTTGACCCCTATTGACATGGGAGACAAAAATACTTTTGCAGGAGTTGCCTCCCCTGAAGGTGTTCCTATTCCCCTTAATATGTGCTGCAGCTCACCGGAGCCTTTGCTGTTCAACTGTTCTTTTTTGTTTGTTTGTTTGAATTGGAGTCTTAATGTCCCTGTCAACCCTATTTAGGTCATTTTGGAGACGTTGCTTCCAATTTTGTGGGACTTTTACCCGGCATTGAGGTAAAATGACTTCTCAAGCCCTGCCACCCAATGAAACCAGAAGATTGGATGATCTGACTCACCACTTTGCCTGGCGTGCGGGCTGAGTCCTTCTAAGTGGTTTACCAGTACTCATGTGCGGTTCTGTTTAGGAGAAATAGGTTGGGCTCCCAGAGCTGAAACTGGCCACACATGAGTACTGGTAAACCGCTTTGAAGGACTAAGCCTTCCCTTAGGCAAAGTAATGTGAGTCCGACCGCCC
Organism: Lucinisca nassula; assembly: GCA_963580285.1. Classification (NCBI taxonomy): domain Eukaryota; kingdom Metazoa; phylum Mollusca; class Bivalvia; order Lucinida; family Lucinidae; genus Lucinisca; species Lucinisca nassula. Next base: position 141,003,585 of record OY757018.1, on the reverse strand, counting down.
TATGCATATAAGCCTTTTGGTTTCAATAGGCGGCAGGGCTTGGGATGTCATTTCATCTCGGTGTTGGGTAAAAGTCCCACAAAATTGGAAGCAACATCTCCAAAAAGACAATAGTGTTGACGGGGGTGTTAAACCTCAATTCAAATAAACAAAAAACAGAAAATGTGTTTAAAATCACTTAGCGTTGAAGCCTTTGGGATGAATAAAATTATATGAGGGAAAAATCTGATCCACCCTTTAACAGCAGTAAAAGGTTTAAAAGGATAATTAAATATTTTTTAAGATAATTTATGCAGAAAAGGGTGGAAGCTAAAACAGTGAATGATGCATGCCTAAAGTTTCAGTGTCATTAGGCGTAGATTCATTTCACTCCAGTCATTTATACATGTATATTCTTGGCAAACGCAGATTCACCGACAACAGTGTACATAAATTTTAACGTCAGTGTTGTGAACATCAAAATCTTAATGTTGCAGTTTGTAAAATAGAATGTTATGTAATAACCTTTAGCACCAAGGAAATTTTTAAAGCAGATGAAAGTCAAATATTTTTTCAGGTAAAATCCCTTGAAGCACCAATCACAAGTAAAAGACATCATTATTAAGTGTTTTTTTTTGTTTTGTTTTTTTGGTATTTATTTTTTCTGCTGGGTAGATGATTCACATGAAATGTCAAGCCTTATTTTCTCTGAACATTCAGAAAAAAACAAAGATTTTAGTATCTACTCTAAAATTTGCTATTGTCATTTAAGGGTTTACCTATACTGACTTTTCTTGGGCAGGCTTTGGCCCCCGCAAATCGGGGCTTGAAGAAATAGATGAGCTGCATGATGCTTCCATGCTGAGCTGAAACCGACCGCACAAAAGTACTGGTACACCCCTTAGAGGCTCTAAGCCTGCCCAGGCAAAGCGGTGCGAGTCGGACTGTCCATGATTCTAAACCCTATTGGTTTTATTGGGCGACAGGACTTGAGATGTCATTTCATCTCAATGTCGGGTAAAAGTCCCACAAAATTGGAAGCAACGTCTCCAAAATGGCCAATACAGTGTTGATTGGGATGTTAAACCTCAAATCAAACCGACAAAACACACCTGTGTTACACAGTACATTTTCATATCTCCAAAATTGTTAACCCTTGTCCTGCTGATCCCGGATATGCCTTATCTTTGAAACAATGTAGATCCAGATCAGATGGCTTCTTCAGAAGCCATCTGATCAGGATCTACATTGTTTGTCATTCAGATTGTGAATTTGTTGCAATAATTTGCATCAAGTAATCTGATTGGTTGATAATCGGTAGTGGGTGTGGCATATATGAATATTCAGCAGGACACGGGTTAATTTTCTGATGCTTCAAACAAAGTTTGAGGGTACTCATTAAAACCACCTCATTGAGGCGATTCTAACGAATACCTGCAACCTATGTCTTGGAGTAGAAATAAGGAAAATAAATATACCCCTAAACCCCAGTTTGCTCTGTTTAAAGTTGGGCCATTAAACTAACTTCAGAACATATTTATCTTCACTGCAGCTGGTGTCGTGCCATCTGGCGGCCGTAAAATGTCTCCTCGTACATCATCATAGTGCAGATTATATTTTCTGGTCCTTTGGGATCGTTGTGTTCACATTTTGAATCATTTTGAAAATAGAATTCTGCTTATGCTGGCCCTAGGGGGCGTGACCGGTGTTGCACATTTCAGTTATGGTCATGAATAGACTCAATAAAACTGAGTCTGCTATTTTTAGCTTGGCTGTTTTTTGAAGAAAACAACAAGGTATTGTCATAGCTCTGGCGTCATCTGCGTTGTCGTGCAAAAACTTGGACATTTTGTAATATCTCTGTCATTACTGAACATATTTACTTTAAACTCAGACTATTTGTTCATTATGAAAAGGGGAACTCATACCAATAGGTGAGGTAACCCTCAAAATATTTTTGGCACAGTTATGCCCCTTTTTTGACTTAGAATTTTTGCAGCCAAGCTTAATGTCACCCGCATGCTGTGCTCTTGTTGTTTATTGGGTGTGTTCTCTGCTTCCAAAGGATCTAACTTCAGAACATTGTTAAACCTTATCTTGCTGAAAATTCATTTAAGCCACACCCATTTCTGTCTATCAACCAATCAAATTACTTGATGTAAATTATTTTTACAAATTCCTAAACTGAATGCCAAACAATGTAGATCCTGATCAGATGGCTTCTCTTCAGAAGCCATCTGATCTGGAGTTACACTGTTTGCAAAGATAGGGGTTGTCGTGAACAGCAAGATAAGGGTTAACGTGATGTGAATTAAGTTCACAGTGTATTGTACATGAAGAATTTTCTTTGTTTGATAAAAAATAACTTTATCATTAAGTAGCATATTTCCTTTACAATTCACAAAGTGATTTTCAAGTGATGACATTTCCTCTAATATCCTGTCAGATTTATCTCGTATGGTAGTCCTTCAAACAACATATAGATTTTTATTTTTATGTTCCCGGTAGGGGTTTGTTTGTTGGTTGGTTGGACAACTTTAACATTGGTCATAACTTTAGAACCGTTTCAGATAGAGCCTTCAATTCTGGCATGTACCGGTAGGTCCCTTGTGACAAGGGCTTCCCACTCTTACAAAAAATCTTGACCTGGGACCTTGACTGTGACCTGTTACATACATTAAAGTAAACGCTGACCTTGGCCTCAGGACATGTTCGTGTTTTACAAAAACGTTTGACCTGTGACCTTGACCGAGACATGTGAATACTTTAAAGAATAAATTGACCTTGGCCCAGGGACATGTTTGTGTTTCACAAACACATCTTCTTCAAATTGTTTTTAGGGAAAATATAGATTTTGACATTAATATTATTAAGTATCTGCTGAGCAGAGGATTCACTAACAGACTGAGAGGATTCACATGTAATGTGAAACCTTATTTTCTGAGAAAAATAAGAACAGAAATATTTGAAAATGTCATCTGGAAATGTTGTAATTTGCAGTTTAATGGTTAACTAGAATCGCGCAGTCGATGGCAAGCCATCGCATATCCTCACGCTTCCCCGCAGGCCCCACCCCCTTGGCCATCCCCTAGGGGTGTTTGACCCAAGGGGTAAAATTTTGATTGTGATGTATTCTACTTAACCCTTGTCCTGCTGAATATTTAAATATGTCACACCCACCACTGATTATCAGCCAATCAGATAACTTGATGCAAATTATTGCAACAAATTCATAAACTGGATGGCAAACAATGAAGATCCGGATCAGATGGTTTCTTCAGAAGCCATCTGATCTGGATCTACATTGTTTCAAAGATAAGGCACATCCGGGCTCAGCAGGACAAGGGTTATCATGCCGTTCGATTTAATATGCTACACGACCATGTTCTGAAAACTTTGATTTTTTATCCCCAAGGTGCCCCACCCCTGGCCCTACTCCCAGGGGTAGGATCAAAATTCCGAAAGTGTTATGCACTCCCCAGACCAAAGTTTTATCAGTTCCCAAAGTTTCAAGTTTCTATCTATAACGGTCTAGGAGGAGTTATCCGGTAACAGTAATGTATGGGGGTAAAGGGATCAAATCAGTTTTTGACCTCTGGTGACCTCAAAATTGACCCCAGGGGTCAAATTTTGGTTGGAATGTTTTCTACTTATCATGCCGTTCGCTTTGATATATTACACGACCATGTTCTGGAATTTTTTGTTTTTGACCCCCGTGGGCCCCACCCCCTGGGCCCACCCATAGGGGTGTGATCAAAATTCCAAAAGTGTCATGCACTCCCCAGACCAAAGATCTAACAGTTCCCAAAGTTTCAAGTTTCTATCTATAACCATCTAGGAGGAGTTATCCGGTAAAGGGGTCAAAATCAGTTTTTGACCTCTGGTGACCTCAAAATTGACCCCAGGGGTCAAATTTTGGTTGGAATGTTTTCTACTCATCATGCCGTTCGCTTTGATATATTACATGGCCATGTTCTGGAAATTTTGATTTTTGACCCCCGCGGGCCCCACCCCCTGGGCCCACCCGTAGGGGTGTGAAAAAATTCCAAAAGTGTCATGCAGTCCCCAGACCAAAGATCTATCAGTTCCCAAAGTTTCAAGTTTCTATCTATAACCGTCTAGGAGGAGTTATCAGGTAAAGGGGTCAAATCAGTTTTTGACCTCTGGTGACCTCAAAATTCACCCCAGGGGTCAAATTTTGGTTGCAATGGTTTTTACTCATCATTCCGTTCGCTTTGATATATTACACGACCATTTTCTGGAAATTTTGATTTTTGACCCCCGCGGGCCCCACCCCCTGGGCCCACCTGTAGGGGTGTGATCAAAATTCCGAAAGTGTCATGCACTCCTCAGAGCAAAGATCTATCAGTTCCCAAAGTTTCAAGTTTCTATCTATAACCGTCTAGGAGGAGTTATCCGGTAAGACGGACGGACGGACGGACGGACGGACGTACGGACGACGAAGACTATTACAATATCCCCACTTTTTCTTCGAAAAGCGTGGGGATAATAATTGTAAACCCTCAGCAAATATAGTTACCCAAAATAAACAGACAATTAAGACCAGAGCCAGCCCAATCTTTTTATAACTCCATTAATTTTTTTGTTGGTACAACGGTGTTATCTATAGAAACAAAAATGTATAGACTATAAAGAAAAATGCCCATTTATGGTAATTTTTCTGTATACCCTATATACATTTTTCAGATCCGTCTTCCACGTTCCCTGTTTTAATGAACTGTGCTTCGTAGTACTATTCTTGTCTCGGCAACTCCAGCCACAGTATTTGATGCATATAAAGGAAACAGAATTCTGATCTGGTCCTTTATTGCAGAATTATGTCCCCTTGAAAGACTTAAATATTTTGGCCATATCTGAAGCATATTATTGTTTGTTTGTTTCTCCTTGACTACTCCTACAGTATTTGATGCTGACACTTCAGACATGCATTGAACATGCGCTAAAGGAAACATGATTCTGATGCAGCCCTAATTGCAGAATTATGTCCCCTGTAACGACTTAAACATTTTGGCCATATATGTAGCATAGGAGGTTAAATAGTACTGTTCGTGTCTCCAGTATTGATGCAGGACATTGATACTTGCAAGACAGTTCAGACATGAACTTAACATGTACATTAACCCTTCTCTTGCTGAATATTCATTTTAGCCACACCCATCTCTGACTTTGAACCAATCAGATTACTTGATGTAATTTATTCCTACAAATTCATAAACTGAATGTCAAACAGTGTAGATCCTGATCAGATGGCTTCTTCAGAAGCCATCTGATCTGGATCTACACTGTTTCCAAAGATATGGGTTGTCGTGAACAGCAGGATAAGAGTCAAGGAAACAGGATTCTGATCTAGCCCCTTAATGCAAAATTATGTCCCCTTGACTACTTAAACATTTTGGCCATATGTGTAGCATAGGAGGCTAAATAGTACTGTTCATGTTTCTGTAACTCCTCCTACAGTATTTGATGCAGGACATTCAAACGTGCAACACAGTTCAGACATCCATTGAACATGTGCATAAAGGAAACAGGATTCTGATCCAGCTCCTTATTGCAGAATTATATCTCCTAGAACAACTTAAACATTTTGTGTTAAATAGCACTGTTGGTGTCTCCACAACTCCTCCTAGAGTATTGAAACTTGCAACAAACGGTTCATACATGCATTGAACATGTGCATAAAGGAAACATGATTCTGATCCAGCACCTTATTGGAGAAATATGTCCCTTTGAATGACTTATTTTGGTCATTTATTATTATACCCCCGCAAACGAAGTTTGAAGGGGGTATATAGGAGTCAGCTTGTCGTCTGTCGTCTGTCGTCGGTCCGTTACAAAAGTCTGTTACAAAAAACTTTAACATTGCTCATAACTTCCTTATTAGGGCCCCGCACTGAAAGTGTGGGTGCCCTATAGTAATCACTCTGTCCGTCCGTCTGTCTGTCCGTCCGTCTGTCCGTCTGTCCGTCCACAAATTTTTTTATCCTCCATAACTTTTTATTATTCCTGGATGGATTTAAATATTACTTGGCATCATTCTGTCCGTCCGTCTGTCTGTCTGTCCGTCTGTCCGTCTGTCCGTCCACAAATTTTTTTATCCTCCATAACTTTCTTATTCCTGGATGGATTTAAATATTACGTGGCAGAAATGTTAACCATAATGTGATGGAGTGTTGCGCGCAAGACCCTATAGTAATCACTCTGTCCGTCCGTCTGTCTGTCCGTCCGTCTGTCCGTCCACAAATTTTTTTATCCTCCATAACTTTTTATTATTCCTGGATGGATTTAAATATTACTTGGCATCATTCTGTCCGTCCGTCTGTCCGTCCACAAATTTTTTTATCCTCCATAACTTTCTTATTCCTGGATGGATTTAAATATTACTTGGCAGAAATGTTAACCATAATGTGATGGAGTGTTGCGCGCAAGACTCAGGTCCGTACCTCAAAGGTCAAGGTCATACTTAGAGGTTAAAGGTCAAAAAAGGGTCTTTCCTGTGTCCAATTAATAACTTTGTTATTATTCCTGGATGGATTTAAATATTACTTGGCAGAAATGTTAACCATAATGTGACGAAGTGTCAAACGCAAGACCCACAGCCGTACCTCAAAGGTCAAGGTCATACTTAGAGATAAAAGGTCAAAAAAGCGTCTTTTTCATTGTGTCCAATCTATAACTTTCTTATACCTGGATGGATTTAAATATTACTTAGCAGAAATATTAACCATAATGTGACAGTGTGTCACGCGCAAGACCCAGGTCCGTACCTCAAAGGTCAAGGTCGTACTAAGAGGTGAAAGGAAAAAAAAAACGTCTTTTTTAACAACAACATTTTCCTACTCCTCTGATAGCGCTGCCGGGGCCCTAGTCAGTTTCACTGACAGCTCTAGTTCTTTGACCGATTTCTTTAATATTCACACACCACACACCTTGCCACTAGTACTTAAGATTGATATACACAAACCTGACCTTGACCTTTACGTTGACCTTCCTCAAGGTAAAATACTTGTAAAAATTTGTCGTCGGTCCGTTACAAAAAACTTTAACATTGCTCATAACTTCCTTATTCTTTGACCGATTTCTTTAATATTCACACACCACACACCTTGCCACTAGTACTTAAGATTGATATACACAAACCTGACCTTGACCTTTACGTTGACCTTCCTCAAGGTCAAATACTTGTAAAAATTTGTCGGACAACGCATGCGGGGGTATAATTGGTGCCCGTTAGGCGGCAGCTCTAGTTTGGAGAATGTTGCAGTTTCTAGTTTAGTTAGAATATGTGCCCATCACGCTTACAAGTCCGTGAAATGAACACCCCCTTACACCCCACTTTATATAGAGAAAACAGGGGTTTACGGGGGTCTACATTATTTTCCTTATTTTTGCTCCTAGACATAGGTTGTGGGTACTCGTTAGAACCGCCTCAATGAGGCGGTTCTAACGAGCACCCACAACCTATGCTTGCTTTATAAATAAGGAAAATATCATCGATTTTCGTCTGAAAAGTAGCCATTTTGAAGATGTGAAAAAATGAACTATGTCGCACGGGTTTGTTATCGTAATGCTGTCTACTGCATATGTCAAACACAATGTACTCATCTAGTGAGGCATATGGTGGGGGCATTCATTACCTTTAGTGATTGTCTAGTTTACATCATTTTCTAACATCAACTGAAGTTTCCAAATCTCAAAATGTTAATAAAAAGTATGTTAAATGAGGACAGGTCCATATCCAATTTTAGGGGCACCCCCTTTGTGTCATTTCTGTTAAGTTTTAGAAAAGCAAACAGTTAGATCCTGATCAGATGTTGTGTACAATTTGTCCTTGATCTTTTTGCCATTGTCAATTTGATTGGTTGCTTTATTTTAAGCAAGTATTATGCATTAACCCATAAAATGCCAATCACTACAATAATTATTGTCGTCTGCCAGTTACCTTAAGAGTATTATTTTTTTTCAAACAGTGTGGACCCAGATCAGGAGCAGTCTGGTCTGGACCCACACTGTTTGCCTGTATGCAGAAATATTTTTAAAAAAGTTTGCAAAACAAATTCAGCAGATGACATAAGCAGACAACATTTTCAGATGTAGTTTTTTCTCAGTGTCTTGTGGAGATATTAATATCGAATAATTGTCACACATTTTTTGGTTATGTAATTTTAAATGCATAAAATATTTTCATATCAGTCAAACACTGGAATATTTAAATATTTACAGATAATATTATCTTTAATCGGCAACAAAAATTCAATAAAATATGACATTTATGTATATGTATTATCTGTCTGTAACTTAAGCTATATCTATTATGTATACTGATATAAAAAAGAAATACACATTTTCCATGACTTTAGCTAGCATAGATGTAATTCTTTTGAAAACTTCTGATTTTAGACAGATTTTTAAAACATACACAGTTTAAGATTAAATTTTTTTATCTGAATTCGAAACAATGAAAGTCTCTTCATAGTGCTATAATAAACATTTGCAAACATTTCATACCAGAAAGTTTGTATTTCAGCATTAAAAAATAAACCATTTGGCAAAGGCCTTATATATATATAACTATATATAGTTGTTATAACATGGTTATGGATATAACACGATTCCAAGATGGATCCAAAAATGTATAGATTATATAGAAAAATGACCATAAATGGTCATTTTTCTATACAATCTATACATTTTTGTTTGGATATAACACGGTTGTTTAACTAACAAGTGTTCTGCTTTGGATCCACTTAATAGTGTTATAAAGAGGTGTAATGTGTAAGTAAAGATCTTACTGATATTTCTGATTGAATCTGTCATTTCAGTGGCTTTGGCACTTTGATTTTCAGTGTAGCCTGCTTCTTAATTTCAGTATTTATTATCTTGGTTCAACCAGTCTAATAAATATTATCTGATTAAATGTATGGACAAACACACCCACTACCAAATAATACACAATAAACCCACAAAGTGTCAATCACAACAATGCAGCAGTCATATTACAGATAAAATCAGGCTGACAATTGTCAAGACTATTTAAGACTATTTTTCTCTGAAAAATAAGAAAAACATATTGGAAAATACCATCTGCTGTTAGTTTACATGATGCTTAAAATTACATCACATGAACAAGTCATTGAAATGAACACGCCCCTAAAGAGAAAACTGGGGTTTAAGGGTGTATACATTATTTTTTCTATGTCTGCTCTAAGATATAGGTTGTAGGCACTCGTTAGAACAGCCTCAATAAGGCAGTTCTAACAAGTCCCCAGTATAGATGTTTGGAATAGAAATATGAAAAATATCAGAATTTTTCATCTGAAAATTTTTTTTTTGGTGATATTTATTTAACCCTTTTTGTACCAAATAGAATCTTCCTCCTTATATATAGCAGATATCCATGTCAAAATTTAGGGGTGTCAGGTTGTGTTTTCTTCAAAATCTATTTGGAAACTGGCTGAACGTTTTGCAAACAGTGTAGGCCCTGATCAGACGCTGCTTTCTGCAGCGTCTGATCTTGGCCTGCACTGTTTGCCAAGTACCCATTTAGGGGTTTCCAGTACTAAATGGGTTAAATACATTTGAATAGGCATGTTTTCGTTATGAAGGTGACATTTTCAGCTTGTCATTGCCAAACATGGTGATCTAATGTTTGCTAGCCTCAAACCTCTGGATTAAGAATATTACAGGTATATTATCATGTTTAACCCTCACCATGCTGAATATTTCAGTATACAACACTCCTCCCCAATACCGTATTCCTCCCATTTAGCGCCCCGGGCGCTTAAAAAATTGGAAAAAGAGGGGGTGCTTATAAGGGACAAATCTTACCAGAAGGGAGAGTTTCAGGTAGATTTCCATTAGAATATGGTGGAATCATGACATGTAAAGTACCAAGTGGTCAACACAGACACTCTGTGATAGCAGGGGGGTTAGAAATACAGTCGAACTTCGATGGCTCGAACTCGCCGGGACCGCCGAAAAAAGTTCAAGCCATCGGTAGTTCGAGCCATTGGAGTCCAACTCGGCAAGATCCATCTTTGTGTACAATGATTTTTTATCGTAGCTGCGGCGATTTTGGTGACATCCGGTACATTTATCGGTCATAATTTAAGCCACGTAGTATACCTTTCGCACTTTCAGGGAGATAAGAAAATACAACAATAATAAATCATTAAATTTTATTTACTAGATGAAAAGATTAAAATACAACAAAGTACATGACTGCAGGAGTGAATGATGAGCCGTATTTTTGGTCCGTATTTTAAGGGAAAGACTGTAATTTTGGCAGGTCTTACTCAATGTTGGTGTGAAATTTTAATTTGTGAAAAATATTTTGCCAGCTTAAATTTCCTTATGCCGCCTCATTAGCCCTGGGTTATTATAGGTGTTTACAATAAACTTAATTTGACACTTTCTCAACATTAATCTCTTGACCTGTTGATCAAATGGATTGCGCCAATCAAGGACACCTGTGTTATGTAAACAGCTGCTTCAGCAAGACGCTTTGTCAATATCAAAGCGTCTTATGATACTGATCACTCGCCTGCGTGACTTGATCGATAAAATGGGAATTTTTAAAAAGGTAATTAGTGCGAGCCATCGGTGGAGTTTTACATAGAAAATGCACTCTAGGGACCAGGCTTAGAGTTCGAGGGTTCGAGCCATCGTGGTTCGAGCCAAGGGTGGCATGTTTAGTTAAAATGAATAGGGGTTTTGCCGGGACTGAAAAGTCAGTTCGACCCAAACGTGGTGTTCGAGCCTACCGAGTTTGACTCATCGAAGTTCGACTGTACCTTAAATTCTACAATTTACAGCAGATATGGTGAGACTGAAAGGCTGAAGTCGTTACTTTAGGAAGCCAAAATACTTTTTCCTCCAACTGCAGAAGGGGCGCTTATTATCATTTTTTTCTTGGAAAAACAGTGAGGGGGCGCTTATAGTAGCAGGGGCGCAAAATGGGAGGAATACGGTATCCACCTGTTTGCATTGCATGATTTCAACTTTTACAAGGGATTCAGAAGCAGAATCATGAATGGAAAACAGTATACCGGTAGATCCTGATTAGCTGGCTTCCCAAAAGCCAGCTGATCTGGATCTATACTATTTAAAAAAAAAAACCGTAATTTTATATCTAGGTTCAGCATGAATTTAAAAAAAAAAAAGATGGATATATCGGAGCTCACCAGGATAAGAGTTAGCATATGCTGGAGAGGAGTGCAAAATGTCAGTTCCCAATGACAACGCTGAAGTGAGTTAACTCATAAAATGCCAATCACGACAATTGCCGTCTGCATTGTCGTCTGCCAGTTACTGTAAAACTCATTTTTGCAAACAGTGTGTACCCAGATCAGAGTCTGATCTGGGTTCACACTGTTTGCCTGGATGCAACGATATTTTTAAGAAGATTCAGCAGACGACATAAGCAGACAGCATTTTCAGATGTAGATTTCCTTGGCATTTTAAGGGTTAAATGATTTCACAGCTTGCATTATTAGATCTATAAGGAAATATTATTTTGATTTGAATATGATAAATACTCTTAAATTTATCCTTAGTATAGCTTTATTTCTATATAAGGACTGACTTGCGATCTGGATTTCCCCGACATCAAACAGGCACATGTGCAAACACAAAATTTTTGCAGTGTCAGTTACTAATAAAAATGTGGGTTCATGCCTGGATAAAATATGCCCTAGAAGCACAACAGAATTTATTTTACCGAAAAGGTTTTTTTTTATTATTAATTTCGAGATCATTATCAGAGAAAATAAAACTTGACATTTCATGATTCACATGTTATCTCAAGCCTTATCAGACGGTAGCATTTGAAAATGACGACTGCAAATGTCGTGATTGGCAATATGATAGAATCAACATTATAATGAGAAAATACTGTATCTTTATTTTTAAACCCATTTTATACTGGAAACGCCACACAGTGCAGGCCCAGATCAGATCAAGGTCTTCTCTGTTTGCAAAATGTTCAGCCATTTTTTAAAATGCCAATCACGACAATTATCGTCTGTTTTGTTGTCTGCCGGTTACTTTAAAAGTCATTTTTGCAAACAGTGTGAACCCAGTTCAGACTGCTCCTAGAGGAGCAGTCTGATCTGGGTCCACACTGTTTGCCTGTGAGCAAAAACATTTTTAAAATGTTTGCAAAAAGATTCAGCAGACGACATGTATAAGCAGACGACATTTACAGATGCAGTTTTTCTCGGTGAAGCTAAGGGTTAATTTTGATAGGACTGACCAGTGCCTTTTTCAAGATGGAACATTCCATTCAGTACAAAATGAGTTCAAGTATACATTTTAAATTGTTAAAATTTTGATTAATCATGCACTGTGATATGAGAAGATTATTAATTATTTTGTACCTGTGTTTACTTAATATGAGACCTGTTACAAGAAAACGTGTCATTCAGGCTGTCGTCTTTGACTGTACAGGTCAATGAATGTTTATTGAACATTACGTCACACGGGTGGATCCATCGGAGATGAAAATGTCATTAGTAAAGGCAACTTCTGAAATAAAAGCTGAAACTCATTCCTGTACCGATGTCGTATCAGAATAATATATAAAGTAAAGATTTTGCGATTTAATCGAGGGGAAAGTCGATCTCCATATACATGCATAATGGTATCTGATCGGTCCGTATGGCATAAACTCCAAAACAAACAAACAAAACCATAATCCTGCTTAAGCTTGGAGTAGGAGGATGTTCTTGCTTTTCCATCAAAAAATGTGTTTTATGAAGATTCTATTGAGAACCCACAACTTAACCCTTAAACCGCCGAGAAAATCTACATCTGAAAATATTGTCTGCTTAATTCGTCTGCTGAATTCTTTTTCAAACTTTTTAAAAACATTTTTGCACACAGGCAAACAGTGTGGGCCCAGATCAGACTGCTTCGATAGGAGCAGTCTGATCTAGGTCCACACTGTTTGAAAAGAAAATATTTTGAAGGTAACAGGCAGACGACAAAGCAGATGACAATTGTCATGATTGGCATTTTATGGGTTGAATTTGAGAAAATAAAAAAAAAATATCTTGTAAATATATATGCTAATTATTTCTGGTTTTTACATATATGACCGGCCCCGATAGCTCAGTTGGTAGAGTGTCCGCTCCGGGGAACGGGAGGTCACGGGTTCGATCCCGGGCCGCGACATACCAAAGTCGTTAAAAATGGTACTAGCTGTTCCTCGCTTGGCACTCAGATTTACGGGGTAGAGCTAGGACTGGTCGACCCAGTGTCAGGATAATGTGACTGGGTGTGGTATCATGTAATGTGTCTGCGACATGATACTTCAGTGAGGCAGCACTATAAAAGTGAGCATTGAGCTCCCTGTCGCAACCAGACACCGTCGTGATATGACTGAAAAATTGTTGAAAGCGACGTTAAACCCGAATTCACACACACTTTACATATATGAATAGTCCGGCCTCGGTAGCTCATTCAGATGGGCATCTGACTGGGGATTAGGAGGACGCGGGTTTGATACCTGCCGGGTTCGGTAACATTCTTTCATGGAGATTGAACATGAAATCTTTTCTACGGTCATTCTCTCCCTTCCACTGATTCAAGAAGGGCAGTTGTCAGTTTCTGGTGAAAGAATGTGCACTGTACTGGTTTAACCGCTTACATATAAGCTTGCCCAGGAAAAGTGTGGATAGGTAAACTGACCAGCTTTAAAATGACCTACATAGTGTTGACTGGGCCATTAAACTCCAATACAGATATGAATAGCCAAGTAAGGACTCTTTCCTGTGACAAGTCAAATATTTGCCCCACAGACAAAAGAAGAAAAGAAATAATGCTAAGCTTCCTACTTAAGGGAGATTCAACACTTTGTGTGTGTTTTACACTTAAGAAGCCAGGAAAAATTACGTAGCAGATTATTTTTCTTATTATGTACAATTAAATGTTTTTCAGATAAAATAAGGCTTGACATTTCATGTGAATCATCAGCCATCCAGGCAGATGATTCACATGAAATGCCAAGCCTTATTTTATCTGAAAAATTAGAAAAAAAATATTGAAAAACATTGTCTGCTATGGTCATGATTGGCACTTTAAGTGTTAAGCCTGTCCTCTGATCAATCTTGATAAAACCAAATATTTTGTTAGTGGATGACAGTCATTACATCTTTATTGTCACTTTCACTGGTATTTTTTCACTTTGAAGACTAAAAGTGCTCTCGTTTTTGATAAGATGGATGAGTAGAAAATATTTCGGAAAGTCTTAAAGGAATTAAGAATTCGCTGACCTAACTGGAAGGTAAAAACTGTATTTTAACCCATAAAATGCCCATCCCAACAAATGTTGTCTGCAGCCTTGCCGTCTGCCGTTTGCAAACAGTGTGGACCCAGATCAGACTGCTCCTTTAGGAGCAGTCTGATCTGGGCCCAAACTGTTTGCCTGTATGCCAAGATATTTTTAAAGAGTTTGCAAAAGAAATTCAGCAGACAACATAAGCAGACGATATTTTCAGATGTAGTTTTTCTCGGCGTCTTTTTGCTATTCTTGAGGTGTTAGTTCTGCATTATTTGAATTGAGGTTTGATGTCCCCATCAACACAGTATAGCTCATTTTGGAGATGTTGCTTCCAATTTTACAGGACTTTTCCTGACCTGGAGACGAAATGACATCTCAAGCTCTACCGCACAGGTTTATATGAAGGGACGGTCCGACTCACACCCTTTTGCCTGCGCAGGCTTTTATAGAGACCTTCTAAGCAGTTTACCAGTACTCATGTGCAGTTGGATTCAGCTCTGCTTCTAAGCATCGTGTGCAGTTGGATTCAGCTCTGCTTCTAAGCACCATGCAGCTCAATCTATTTCTCCGAGCCTGATGGGTGGGGGCATTTCTGTTCTGTAGCTTTTATGATTTTATTGCTCTTGTATACCGGTAAACTAAGACATATAAGATTGACTAGGCAGAGCTATGGTTTGTACCTGTCTTTGTAATGTTCTATCAACAAAAAGGTAATTGTGTGAATTCAACTGTAACACAAGCAAAGCTGTGGTGTACAATGGCCATTTGGTCCACTTGCAGAAAGCATGCAAAAGGCACTCTACCGAATCTTCTGGTGGACTCAGCGAATTTGACATATTGACAACACCCAAATAGCTCTGCCTAGTCAGTTTTATCTGTGACTTCTATACACATACAAGAAAGGCTACCGGTATATAAGACATACAGAGTTCTTGAGTAGTAGTGAGATGATGATGATGATGATTTCGTGTTTAACGACGCGTCAACCCTCTTTGTGGGTCATAAGCGTCAAACGGTTAATGGTTAACGGCATTGAGAATTATGAGGATATTAAAAGTAAAAAAGGTAGTTTGATATGTATAAAAATCTTAAACAGTTAAATCTTATGAAAAAGTCCAATTTCTTTTAAGAATAAAATAATATTTTCAAAAGGTACATCTTGAAACAACTGCTGCAAAGTGTCAGCTTTGAAGTATAAGTTACGGGACTGTGAAAAGTCTACACATTCAATTAAAATATGTTTAACAGTGAATGGCTGATCACAGCCTACACAGGAAGGCTGTTCATCACCATTTAAAATAAAAGAATGAGTAACTCTAGTATGGCCAATGTGCAGTCGTGTTAACACCATATCCTCTTTCCTGGAAAACTGTGGAGGAGAGCATTTAGTTCCAACGACAGGTTTAATGGCATGGAGTTTGTTATTTATTGCACGGTCCCATTCGTCTTGCCATTCCGACAAGATGTATCTATTGATAAATGGTTTAAAATTATTAAAAGGAATTTTAAAAACAGACGGATTCCTTTGCTTTCTTGTCAGCAAACTCTGAGAGTAGTAGTGAGAGAGTAATAGATTCACTAAGTAATTAATAATGACAATCTTGACGTCATGAAGATGACGTCATAATGATGTTGCCATGACGCCAAAGACACTGTAGCAACTGCTTTGGAGGGTTCAGTTCTGTTTGATCAAAGAACAGTAAGATTTTTTTTATAAATTCCTTCTTGACTTTTTCAGCAGATTATTATTATTTTTTTTTTTTTCATTTAGTATTGTTCACATTTAATTTATTTACAGTAAAATGCCGCTATTAAGACCACCTAAAATTAAGATTAGTTCTGCTTTAAAAAGCTTATTTAGTAGGTTGCAGCTATTTTTCTTTGTGTTTTGTGTGTACAGTGTCCTCTGGTCAGCGACCACCTTTGGGACTGTTCAAAAGTGGTCTTAAAGACCACTTTTGAATGGTCCTAAAGGTGGTCTTAATATAGGAATTTTAATGAATTTATTTATTTATTTATTTAGAAATAGATCAGCTCTAGCAGTGAAATCAGTTTGAAGGTCAGGGGCCAGTTGTTCAAAACTAACGGCATCGTTAGTTAACGCATCGTTAAAACTTTGATCATTAAATATGGCAAATATGCTAATATTTTTGCTGAAAAAATGTGAGCAGCTTTTGCGGAAGCAAAAGCTGCTCACATTTTTTCAGCAAAAATGACAAAATTTTCGATATTGTACTTGCTAGAACACTTAACAATATGACCGCTAACGAGCTCGTTAAGCTAACGATGCTTTGAACAACTGGGCCCAGTTGTATTAAAATGTAGATCAAGTCATGATCATAACACATCATGTTTTCTATCAAAGTCTTGGCCAAGTTTTCATCAAATAGCCAATCTCGGTCCCCGCCCATTGGGGCTTGAAGAAATAAATGGGCTGCATGATGCTTCCACGCAGAGCTGAATCCGGCCCACTCACGAGTACTGGTAAACCGCTTAGAGGATCTAAGCCTGCCCAGGCAATGCGGTGCGAGTCAGATCATCCATGCTTATAAACCCTATTGGTTTCATAGGGCGACAGGGCTTGAGATGTCATTTCATCTCAATGTCGGGTAAAAGTCCCACAAATTGGAAGCAACGTCTCCAAAATGACCTACATAGTTTTGAAGGGAACGTTAAACATCAAATCAAACAAAAAAATCAAAAAGCCAATCAGAATGCTGGGTATTCTTAACAGCTATGATTGTAAATAAAACCACTTGGTATTATATGGAAAACAACGACGACAGACCCAGAAAAAATGGACACAAGAAAACACTGCCCATTTGATTGAACTGACGGAAGAAAATCATTTCTTCGGTCTTTTCATTATGAAAAGACACCTATTCAAATACAATGTAAATTTTACCTGCGAAATCACGAAAATTATCAGATGAAAAATTGTGATATATTTCTTATTTCCGCTCAAAATATAGATTGTGGATACACGTTAGAACCACCTCGATGAGGCAGTTCTAACGAGTACCCCCAATATATATATTTTAGAGCAGGAATACGAAAAATAATGTTTAACCCTGTAAACCCCAGTTTTACTATATTAAAGTGGGGTTCAAGAGGGTCAGAATTATATAGGCGTGTTTTCGTGATGTCTACCTTTCGTGCAGCCATCACCATAGAATTTAATGCACAGTATCCATGATGCATGAAAATAATGCAACTTGGTCTCTTCATACATGTATTAGGGCTTGAATATATATATGGGCTGCATGATGCTTCCACGCAGAGCTGAATCCGGCCCGCACACTAGTACTGGTAAACCACTTAGAGGATCTAAGCCTGTCCAGGAACCGCGGTGCGAGGCGGACCGTCCATGCTAATAAACCCTATTGGTTTCATTGGGTGACAGGGCTTGAGATGTCATTTCATCTCAATAACGGGTAAAGTCCCACAAAATTGGAAGCAACGTCTCCAAAATGACCTTTACAGTGTTGACGGGGACGTTAAACCTCAATTCAAACAAAACATACATGTATTAACAACCGAAGCATTAAATATTTTATGTAGTCTAATGCAGGCGTCACACTGTCCCGAAATTGACCCCAGATGGAAACACGATAAAGGAAATGTTCAAATTCGGCTCTGATCGTGAAAACATCGGGCCATTCGTGAGGACATCTTAAGCCATCGTATGATCGCCGGTGGATTTTCTGAGGCTCCGGCAGCAACTTCGTGAGCGGCGGCAAAATCTTTGGCATGCCAAAAAATTGCAGGAAGGCCTTGCGAAGGTTCATTTTCGTGTTGAATTCGTTTGTCCATCTTGCCCTTCGTAAGGCCATCGTGGGAGCATCTTGTCAAATCGTGTCATCTTCGTCTTTTCTTCGTGTGATCATCGGTGCTCTCGGGCATTTTACGCCTCACGAAGATAATACGAGGGAAACAAGAAGTCGTCCGATTGTCTTAGGAAGGCAATACGACTACGTGAAACCCTCGCAATGACGTCGTGTAGACATCGTATTATAGTACGATGACATTGAGATTGGACCACGGTGTCGACGAAGACAGCTGAATTTGAGTACCTCAAGCGATACCCATGTGTCATGGTAACGTAGACATATAAAAGGCCAACCCCAGAGCATCATCCTCAGTCATTACTGATGAGCAACTCTGCAGAGCATATGCTTGTGTAACTCCCAAAGCATCAGTCATAATTATTCACAATTCCGTTCCTGCTGAATAACATACTTTGATGATGAGGCAACCAGGAAAAAGGAGGCAGCAGCATTGCTTCTTTTGATGCACCTTAGAGAACAAGATGAGCAGATCTTATTTTCCTATAAACCAAGTCTCTCTGAAAAAGTGGTCTTCTCTTTGGGTGGCATTTTAAATTGGTTTTAAGTTGAATCAAATTTAATAGAGTTGAAATGTACTGTGTACTCTCCGATCATCAAATGAATTTCAAACGGTCGGCCGAAGGTTTTATAACATCGGGAGGTCACGTGTCGTCTTCGCGACCTAGTTCGAACGCATCGTACTCTCAATACGACGTCGTGAAGCCGTCGTGTGGCCTTCGTTTGGCCTGCGGGTAAACTTCGTACTAAAAAAACACATCTTCGTGTTGCCTTCGTGTGTGGTTCGGATGCCATCGTGTGACCTTCTGTATGCATCGTACTTGCTTCGGCTAGAGATTGGCTGTTGACCATGTTCGGAGAGATCTTCGCGCGAAATTCAAAATTCCATATTCGTATGGCCACCTGGTGTCATTTTCGGGACAGTGTGACGCCCGCATAAACATTTTCTTGGCCAAAGTTATGTTGTACAAGAAACTATGATAGTGTATGTTTTCAGGTCTTTGTATATAGTTTTGCTACAACATATTTTTGATACCTGAAGGATATTACATTTAATATTATATTTCCTCATGGGTCATGAACTTTTTTGCTGACTTATCAACCTAAAATTTAACATGTTTCGATTTTCTTAAGGTATTTTGTAGTGTTGAACAATATTGTAAAGTCTGGCAATTGATCAACATTAAGCCATTTGTCAATATGATCTTAAAGCAACATTAACTCATGTAGTAAGAACGCAGCTCCCCGGTAAGTTTTAGTATTTTTTTACCTCTCATTGACAAGTCTTTAAAAAGCCCCACTTTATGTTTGTTTGTTTGATTTGAGGCTTAACATCCCCGTCAACACAGTATAGGTCATTTTGGAGATGTTGCTTCCAATTTAATGGGACTTTTACCCGACATTGAGATGAAATGACATCTCAAGCCAGCTAGCTGTTGCCCAATGAAACCAATAGGGTTTATAAGCATGGACAGTCCAACTCGCACTGCTTTACCTGGACCGGCTTAGATCCTCTAAGCCGTTTACCAGTACTTGTGTGCGGTCGGATTTCAGCTCTGCGTGGAAGCATCATGCAGCCCATCTATTTTTCCAAGCCCTGATGGGCGAGGGCCGCCCACTTTGGATGTAAATAACCAGTTTTCAGAAAAGTTCCAGAAAAGTTGTCTGATCCTAAACCAATTTTCGATAAATACTGCATGAAATTCCTGAATATTTTTTACCTGACTTGGTCAGATACTGTGTTTTTCTGGGAGATGACAAAATGAACTTTTAGGGTTGATGTGTTTTAGGGAAAATTGGATCCTATATTTTAGGTTGATTGCTTGTCAGTTGACCCAAAATTACTAAGCAAAGAAGCTCTCCAGTATTTAATTCCATGTGACTATCACTGATTTGTGGGAAATCCAGGTAATTGTTATTTATAGAAAATTGCCGCGTTATAATCCAATCACTGCGCAGTTAGTGTGTTGCGTAATAGGGTTATCTATAAAATATGGACTGAAATCAAGTGTTGGGTTTGGCAAACAGTGTAGGCCCGGATCAGATGCCACAGACACAGTGTATGATCAGGGGCTACACTGTTTGTTTCGGGTACAGTGCTTTGATCTACATAGTTACGTGAAGCACATTGTTATGAAGCTCTGCTACTGTTTATTGTTCATTTAAATTGTTTAACCCATTGTATCCAGGAAACCCCAAAGAGGGGTACCTTGGCAAACAGTGCAGCCCCAGATCAGACGCCGCAGAACGCGGCGTCTGATCAGGGCCTGTACTATTTGCTAACAGAATTTTCTATCAAAAATGGAATAAATACTAAAAAAGTAGGTCTACCACCCCTTATATGACAAATGGACTTGTCCAACATATAGCAATGGAAAAGTCCACTAGTGTACAATGGGTTATGGAGCAAGTTTTAAATTGTTTAAATTCCTTATGTAACAATTTTGAAAGGACTGAGCCATCACATAAGAAAAATGCCTTACTCATTCTCTGTTTTAATCCTTTTTGTACCAACTGGGATCTTCCTCCTTATGTATAGCAGGAGTCCATTTTGAAATTTAGGGATGACAGGTTGTGTTATCTTTAAAATTTATTTGGTAAGCAAATAGTGTTGACCCTGATCAGACGCCGCATTCTGCAGCGTCTGATCTGGGCCTGCACTGTTTGCCAGTGTACCATTTTGGGGTTTCCCGTACAAAAATGGGTTAAACATGTTTCTATCAGCAACAAAGTATTTTCCTTGAGTTAAAATCAAAGCACTGAGAGTACTGGTGGGTTGATTGTTTCAGAGTGTAGGTTGGGAAAATAGTCCTGAAATGAGAATGGAACTGTTCGTTGAACCCTTAAATTCCAGTATTTTAAGCAAGCAGAGTAGACCTGATCAGACATCGTATTATGTGGCATCTGACCAGGTATACACTGGTTGCCAATGCCCATGTACACTAGCACAGTCGAGAATTTACTTTTTAAGCCACGCTGTGACGCTTAGTGTCTTTGGGTGGAACAATTACAAATGCCAGAGCACAGAAACCAAACTTCGCCTAATTCAGTGGTTATGTCCAAATAATCTTTATTTCAACGCTGCCTCCGAGTCCATCACCATACATTCTGAGCATTGTTTACATCTGAGACGGCATTGACATGGCATTAATTAAACAATGCATCAACATGAATTAAACAGTCCCACCTAGGACCTGCTTCAGGGAAATATTCTCTTAGAGGAAATAAAGTTTCTTAGGCCAGAGGTAATTATCATTTTATATTACATGCATTAAAGAGAAATACCATGATTTCTACCAGATATAAACTTGGTATTTTCCTTTTTGCTAAGAAGAAATATTTCCTCTTAGCCGGGGAAATAAATCCCTTCAGCTGGAACTACTTTATGTACAAGATACGAGATACCGCTTTGCAGTGAAATTGTTCTATTCAAACGCGGGAAAGTTTCAATCACGGCGACGTTATTCATGACGTCATTGTAATGGCGTCTGAGAAATATCAACAGACGTTCAGAATGCGTGACGTTTGAGTCGGATGCAACGCTGAAACAAAAGAAAACATGGATATGACCATTGATTAGGATGTAAGTTTTGCTTTATTTAATCTAACGTTTTACTTGTTTTATCACTGAAACACTTTGTTTCTTCTATTTTTGTTCAAAACGGTAGAAAGCGCTTTCAAAATGGCGCCCATCCAGTTGTTCTTCCACCCAGATTCTGTAACACTTCGCTGATTGAACCGTTTACATGAGCTGTAAACAGTCAACTGAACGGGCATTCAGATCCAAAATTCAAGATCCAAACTCTCCTAAAAGTCTATGGAAGTGCATGTAATATACAGATTATACATTTCTCCTATTTGAAATATGGGATTTATAAACCTCGGGAGGTAAAACAATCCGTTAAAGAAACTCGTGCTTCGCACTCGTTTCTTTATCGGATTGTTTTACCTCCCTCGGTTTATAAATCCTATATTTCAACTAGGAGAATGAATAATCTATATTAATTGATTGAGAAATTGTGGTATTTCTTTGTTATGCATGGATTTTCTGTATACAGTAGAATTCCAGTATATAGACCACCTATGGGACTGTTCAAAAGTTGTCTTTAAGACCACTTTTTTAAAGACCACTTTTGAACAGTTCCAAAGGTGGTCTCTGACCAGAGGACACTGTATGCAGATAACACAAAGAAAGAATAACTGCAGCATACTATAATAATTATAAATAAGCTTTTAAAAGGGGAATAGGTCTTAATTTTGAATGATCTTAATAGCGGAATTTCACTGTATTTTATGCGCTTAAATACCGGTAATTCGACGCAATTTGAAAAAGGTTACTGTCAATGGGTATTGTGCAATGTCCATGTAGGTGGATTGTATTTGTACTATTTAGAAGTTCTTTGATGCACTAAAGACAGTAAATATGCCATGGTCCCGGAGCTCAGGAACCACTCCTCCCCTCAGTGCAGATGGAACTAGTCTTTGATCGCCCCCATCCATCGGGGCTTGGAGAAATTGATGGGCTGGATGATGCTTCCACGCAGAACTGAAACTGACCGCACACGAGTACTGGTAAACCGCTCAGAGGATCTAAGCCTGCCCAGGCAAAGCGGTTCAAGTCGACTCATCCATGCTTATAAACCTTATTGGTTTCATTGGGCAACAGGACTTGAGAAGTCATTTCATCTCAATGTTGAGTAAAAGTCCCACAAAATGGAAGCAACATCTCCAAAATGACCTATACAGCAGGGCTCCAGAAAATGCCGGTTTTCCGGTTCTGGACCGAATTTGGCCTCCATAAACCGATTTTGACTTCAGAAGAAGATAAAAAAACATTTTAAAAAAATCGGTTCGAAAATTTTCGCTAAATCATTATGTTGTAAAAACAAGCTGACCGTTTGCTACTGATAATCCAAGCATGTATACAATACGCCTGCAGCACTAGGTGTTAGACCGGTTCATTATCTAACTAGGTGAAAATTGGACAAGTCCACATCAGGTTCTTTGATCTTATCGCAGCGCAATTTGACCTGTGTGTCAAAATTATTAATCCGTGAAAACTGGCCTGAGGCGTTATCGGCAAGCTGGCAAGGTGAGAAAATAAGGTCAATAAATGCAGGACATACGCTAGTTTGTTTAGACAAGTCATTAATTTATGGCTTACTATAGAACCGGTATTTGAATATAATTTTTTTTTTCACAGGGCGCAATTTTCAATACACACCTGTCATGTCTGAACATTGCGTGTTATGCCTTCGAGGGAAAATGCCTTATTTCACCCATTCTAAACGTTATTTTTATTTAAGAAAACGCTCCATTGAAACCAATAACATAACCCAGCCACAATATCAGTACAGTTAAAGTATATGAGAAGTATAAATGAAGCTCTCTGCTGAAGTACCAAGTGAGCCTTACTGAAGTACAGGCTTCAAATGTACTTCAGCTCTATGGCAACAACTAACAATAGCAATTTATTGGAAGAAGTTCCTTTAAAGTTCCGTCTAAAATATGCAAATTATGCCTCAAAAGTACTTCATTCGGGGCAGTATCTTTGAAGCTTCACATGAAGCACAACTGAAGTCCCACACATGAAGCACAACTGAAGTCCCACACTATCTATAAACAAAAGTACATTTGAAGTTCCACCTAGGCTTCAAATGTACTTCAGCTCTATGGCAACAACTAACGATAGCAATTTATTGGAAGAAGTTCCATTAAAGTTCCGTCTAAAATATGCAAATTATGCCTCAAAAGTACTTCATTCGGGGCAGTATCTTTGAAGCTTCACATGAAGCACAACTGAAGTCCCACACAAGAAGCACAACTGAAGTCCCACACTATCTATAAACAAAAGTACATTTGAAGTTCCACCTTAAATAAGTAGCAATATGTGCCTCAAATGTACTTCATTTAAGGAAGTATCTTTGAACTACCTCAAGAAGCGCGGATAAAGTCCTATATAAAGTACCTTCAAAGCACCATCAAGGTATGTTTTAAGCCCTCTGGAAGTTGTAATATGCATGTACCCAACTACCTGCAAATTTTATTGCTAATATGTTAGTTTTATCTGAAGACCGTGCAAGCTTTGTATTTATATAAACTAAACAGTATGGAAAATAAAAATCTACAACATTTTGAAGTAGATAGAGACACATAACTAAAAAGACCATCTCGGCACTTAGATTAATGAAGAAATGGATAGGTAAATAAAATGAAAGCAACTAAAATGTAAAATAAATTTAAAAAGGTAAAATAACTCATAAACTGAAGTTAAATAGAAGTAATAACTAAAGTTGTATACATAAAAACTGGAGGAAAAAGGGTGGCTATATTGGAAAATAACCCGTGCAATAGCACTCCCGGTATCGCAATAGTGTTAGCGAAGTACAAGCACTCCCTTTTACAGGAGTCGTAATGAGTTGTGGTGTCAGTCTGGTCTTTTGTTTATATGTCATTCTAATAGAGTACTATTGTGTTTGATTTGATATGTTGTATTGATTAGATTAGCTATTTGAATGGTCTGGTGGTCTGACATGACATATGGCAGTTCCGTGGTATGATAGGTCACTTGAATGGTTTGGTGGTCTAATATGGTAGAATAATGGACATATATGGTATATGCCAATTGAATGGCTTGGTGGTTCAATGGTCTGATAGGTCACTTGAGTGGTCTGGCGGTCTGATATGGCATATGGTAGTACAATGGTCTGATGGGTCATACAGTTCAATAGTCTGGTGGTCTGATATGGTATATGGCAGCTCAGTGGTCTGAAAGGTCACTTGAATTGTCTGGTTGTCTGATATGGTAGGTAAATGGATATATATGGTATATACTAATAGAATGGTCTGGTGGTCTGATATGGCATATGGCAGTTTAGTGGTCTGATAGGTCACTAGAATGGTCTGGTGGTCTGATATGGTAGGTTAATGGACATATATGGTATATACCAATTGAATGGCCTGATGGTCTGGTATGGCATATGGTGGTCAATGGTCTGATAGGTCATTTGAAAGGTCTGGTGGTCTGATATGGCATATGGTAGTTAAATGGTCTGATTGGTCCAATAATTTAATATGGCATACTAATCTGAGATATAATATAATTGATCTTTGGTCTGATATGACACACTGTTTTGATATGTCATATTGTAGCTCAGTGGTCTGATATGGCACATTGGTCTGATTTGTTATATTGGTCTGATATGATATATATGGCATCTCAATGGTCTAATGTTGTAAACCGTTTCAACCTGTCAACCTGATCCAATATTGTGTATGACAGTTCTATGAATTATGCCAATTGATTGGTCTGGTGGTCTGATATGACAGTTCTATGAAATATGCCAATTGATTGGTCTGGTGGTCTGATATGGCATAAGATAGCTCAATGGTCTGATAGGTACATTATTCCAATATGGCATACTTATCTGGGATATAATATGACAGATTTTAGTTCTGTGTTCTGATATGACATTATTTGGATATGTCATATAGTAGCTTAGTGGTCTGATTTTGGTCTTATATGGAATATTGGTCTGATATGGAACATTGAACTGTTAGGGTACATTAGCGTGATATAGCACATTGGTCAATGTTTATTGCTTCACAATGGTCTACTTAGGTATTATGGTCTGCTTTGGCATGATATGGTATATTGGTCTGATATGGCATATTGGTCTGAATGGTATATTGGTCTGATATGGCATATTGGTTTGGAATGGCACTTTGAGGCTTTTTGGTCTGATATGACAATGGTATATTGGTCTGATATGGCATATTGGTTTGGAATGGCACTTTGAGGCTTTTTGGTCTGATATGGCACATGGTCTGATATGGCATATTGGTCTTAATGGTATATTGGTCTGATATGGCATATTGGTTTGGAATGGGACTTTGAGGCTTTTTGGTCTGATATGGCACATGGTATATTGGTCTGATATGGCATATTGGTTTGGAATGGCACTTTGAGGCTTTTTGGTCTGATTTGGCACATGGTAACTTTGAGGCTTTTTGGTCTGATATGGCACATGGTAACTTTGAGGCTTTTTGGTCTGATTTGGCACATGGTAACTTTGAGGCTTTTTGGTCTGATATGGCACATGGTAACTGAGCACAATATTAGTGGCAGTTTTTTGTATATACAGTATCTAAATAACAAAAAAGGCAGAGATCATGGTACAATCATATAATTAGTGTTATTTTCATTCTTTTTTTTACCAAATATTCATTCATAACTTTGCATCTTGTTTTATTAATGTATAGGTTCACACATGTATGTTCCCTTCATGGTACAAGGTTTCTGTTTTTACTTAGCAGTCTGCTGAAGGAATACCCTACAGAACCCCTGTTACACTATGTAAGAGTAGTTCTCCTAGTTATTCCCTACTAAGATGGGTATTTAAATAGCATTAGTATAATGCTTTGTAGTAGGTACTTGTAACATGACAGAACCATTGTTGAACATATATGCACCCTGTGAGAAGGCCACTAAAGCATACCATTCATCACCATTATAATTACACTTAATATCAGTATTAAGATGCCAAACACAAAACAGTTCTGGTAACCACAGTAAAAAACATTATATGCACATACATGCAACAATTGCATATATCTGCACATAATATCCATAATACACATATATTAGTACAACAGGTATGAATGACATTCCTCTGCCCCCTCTCACAATGGTACAGGTAATTTCTTTTTTTTTTTTTTATTTATTAACCCTCCTCTTGCTGAATATTCAGACAAGCCGTATCCATTTCTGACTCCAAACCAATCTAATTTCTTGTAGTTTATTGCTACAAATTCATAAACTGAATGCCAAACAGTGTAGATCCTGATCAGACGGCCTCCTCAGAAGCCATCTGATCTGGATCCACACTGATACGGGTTGTCGCAAACAACAAGATAAGGGTCAATATGTATATGGTATACAAATGGGACCTGTTCGAAGATTATTTTTGATACCAGTATACTACCCATATACTGGACTGTGTGTCTGATTTTCTGATAGACTAGGCCAGCATGCCAGCATATTACCAGCACATTGGTATAGTCATAACAATTTCAGTAATTTCTAGTAACAAATCGTCATCTGCAACCATACGTCTGCAACAAGTCATATATCTGCTCCATGATGCTTTGCTTCTGCGATACTAACACTTGCAAAATGGCACGCCACACACAATGCATTATGGCAAGTCATTCGGCATGTGCTATAAATGTTGTTTTAATAAAAGAATTATGTAGCTTCTTCCAACATCATGGCAGCAGCACTGATTCAAGATTACCATATACTATACATGCATTTAAGGTTATACAAAATATACAATAGCACCGGTGCATCAACCATGGCTGATAAGTAAAGCTAAATAATGCCTCCTGGTATATACTGTATTATTTAGAAAACAAAACCATGCGGTAACTTAAACCGTCACAGTTCTGTTACTATATTTTTCGGGTGAATCACAATATTGTGGCTTTTTTTAATTTCAGCATGTTATATCAGCCTTACTGTCAGAGATTTGACTTTAAATTTGAATTTATTCCATAGAAACTTAGCAAGGCATGTGGCTCAGATGTTCAAAATAAATGAATGGTCTAGCTACTTTTTCATATTGTCAGCAGCCATCAAAGACCCCCCAAAATGGCATATTATCACCGTTATGGGTTGCACTTTAAAAAATACCATTTTACAAACAAATTTTAAATAATAATGCATGGCAAACAGGTTATTTTTTCAATTTCAGTAATATAGAAAATTGTCTGAAGAAAATTTTGATATATAATTTCTTGATATGCGCTGAAAACTTTTCAAGATATCACCATAATTATAGAGGCGATACATTTCAAGACTTTGAACACAACCCTCTGGTTATGCACACCATACCCATAGGAGAGTGGTGTTTACTTTATTGAAATTCCTTAAAAATGATCTATTAAGAATGCCATAGTGGTAGAAATCATATTGTTCTCCCCTGCTGATTATTAATAAATTTCAGGATCACTTATCAGGAAAACAACAGTCAAAAAAAAAAGTGGTAGTGTCCGTAACCATGATATATTTTGTTACTGCCAGTAGCTTTGTTTGAATAAAAAATTCTGTTTTTAATACTTTGTGTATAATAACCTTTAATGAAACACAATTAGTATTTTTTCCAACAACTAATCATCCTCTGTGAAAGATTTTGTGGTTACGGACACTACAAAAATGCTGTAGTGTCCGTAACCTGAAAACAAACGCCTTTTTACTGATATCAATATTAAAATCTGGGAAACATTACTTTAATAATACTTTTCAAAATGATATTATATGTCTTCAGACTAATCAATTATAACTCAATTGTTCCAAATGGATGACACAACAATGTACACTTTTTGATGCAAAATTGTGCAATAATTTTAAAAAATTGCATCTCCATGAAAAAAAATAAAACTGGTGTGTCTACATGGTTGTTGACTGTCTTGTTTTGAAGTTTTATGACAGAGTAAGTATTCTCTATAATAATAAAGCAGAAGAATCTAATTAGCAAAGTCCCAAGGGTATCTGCAGAGGATAAGTAATCAGCTACTATGTTCTTGTAGTGTCCGTAACCATAATCTATGGGGTCACACATCAGTAACATTTGTGAATAAATGTCTGATCATTGGCAGGTATAAGTTTTAATTTCATCTAGAAATAATGCACTGGATGCTAAAATAGCCACTGGAATTATTATTATTATTGTTTATTTAATTTTTTTTTCATAATTTAATAGAAAATCATATAATTAGGGGGCCAGCAGAGCGAAACTGCATGAACGTTCTGGTTTTATTTTACAAACAAGGTAGGCTTGTGCAAAAATACTAGCAGTTCTTTAAATTAATACATGCCATATGCGTTGAATGTCTGAAGTTTTGATACATCTCTCGAGAACTAAATTGGTTACGGACACTACAAGAAATTTCAATATCTAGTTTAAGCATTATACTTATATTCCAGTTTCTTTGAAACCCATATTCCTGTATCAATTTTAACTATTAATTTATTGGTTTATTGTCGCTTTTTTTTGGCGTGTTTTTTTTTTCACATTACAATAACACACCCGTGTGACATAGTGCATTCTTTTCTATCTTTAAAATAGTTACTTTTTGATTTACGATATTTTACTGGTTTGAACTCCAAACATAGCCTGTTGTAGCTCATTAGAACTGCCTCATTGTTTGTTTGATTTTAGGTTTAATGTCCCCGTCAACACTATATAGGTCATTTTGGAGACATTGCTTCCAATTTGTGAGACTTTTACCCGACACTGAGATGAAATGACATCCCAAGCTCTACCGCCAAATGAAACCAATAAGGTTTATAAGCATGGACTGTCTGACTTGCACACTGTTCCTAGGCAGGCTTGGACCCTCTAAGCAGTTGATTTGCCAGTATTCATGGGTGGTCGGCTTCAGCTCTGTGTGGAAGCATCATACACCCCAATCTATTTCACCACGCCCGAAGGGCAGGGACTGAGGTTTAAAGGCCCCATCAACACTGTATAGGTCATTTTAATTTTTTGAGATGTTGCCTCTAATTTTGTGGATTTTTTTACCCCGCGCTTAGATGAAATTACATCTCAAGGCCTGCCGCCCAATGAAACCAATAGGGTTTATATGCATGGGCAGTCTGACTCGCATCACTTTGCCTGAGCAGGTTTAAACCTAAGCCGTTTACCAGTACACATATTTTAGAAGGTCTAAGTCTGTCCAGGCAAAGTGATACTGTATGTAAGTCTCATGTGCGGTCGGATTCAGCTCTGCATGGAAGCACCATATTGAATTATTAACTGTTATGTTTATCAAATTCTAGTCTTCATCACAGGGCAATTGTAAAAGCTATACTGAAATCGTAAACCAAAATTTTTTTGCATCATATACATCTTTTGTTTGATTTGAGGTTTAACGTCCCCGTTAACACTGCATAGGTCATTTTGGAGACGTTGCTTCCAATTTTGTGGGACTTTTACCCGACATTGAGATGAAATGACATCTCAAGCCCTGCTGCCCAATGAAACCAATAGGGTTTATAAGCATGGACGGGCCAACTCCCATTGCTTTGCCTGGGCAGGCTTAGATCCTCTAAGCGGTCTACCAGTACGCGTGTGTGGGTCGGTTTCAGCTCTGCGTGGAAGCATCATGCAGTCCATCTATTTCTTCAAGCCCCGATGGGCGGGGGCCAATTATATACATCTACTTCTTTGTATCAAATATTTATCATGTCTGACAATTTTACATAGCTATATATACAGTAAGTTTTTTTTTGTTTTTTTTTTGTGTTTGATTTGAGGTTTAACGTCCCTGTCAACACTGTATAGGTCATTTTCGAGATGTTGCTTCCAATTTTGTGGGACTTTTACCCGATATTGAGATAAAATGACATCTCAAGCCCTGTTGCCCAATGAAACCAATAGGGTTTATAAGCACAGAAGGTCTGACTTGCACCATTATGACTGGGCAGGCTTAGATCCTCTAAGTGGTTTACCAGTATTTCTGTGTGGTTGGTATTAGCTAATCCTGGAGGCATCATGCAGCTCATCTATTTCTTCAAGCCTCGATGGGCAGGGGGCCTATGTAACAAAAAAAATAATGTTTGCTTTTGGTGACAATTAATGGTTGAAAAATGTACATTCCTGGTGTTGTTTTTTTTCTTTTTACTTATCATCTGATTTAGAGACCATTTTAAATTAAATTTGCTTTATACAAAGACCTGATACATGAATGTACGATTTAGCTATTTGATTCGCCTAAAAATGCTGTAGTGTCCGTAACATTTTGCACCACTTAAGTTTCAAAATTTAAAAGTTGCTGGATATTTATCAAATTTTCATCCTATAGGTTGGCTTAAATTGTGTTATGAATTAATTTCTATTTGATTTGCTTAGCATATTAATTTTATATTCTTAAATCAGGGTTTCACTTTTTTGTACATTATGTGTTTCCGTTTATTGGGACCTTCTATGTTAAATTTCAAACATTCCAGCAAATATTTTCCTGTTTAATTTATTTTGTAATTTATTTTATATTTTTTCACTGCATATTTCTTTAAAAAAAGTAAACAGTTGATTGAAATTTGAAAAAAATGAAGCATTGTTAAATTTGTAGTGTCCGTAACCATTTTAGCTGTGATAAATCTTCTGATTTTTTTCCATTCAACTTATGTCCAAAGAACAACATCTTGTTTTCAGTTTGTGCATATGACTTGGATGTCTAGTTTAAATAAGTTTTATTTGGAATGATTGGCTTATCCGGATTATCATAAAGTTTTGGCTTATTATTTGTGTGTCTTGAACAGTGATGACAACTTATGTGCATTATTTTTTCTTCAAGCTTTATTACTTTTGCAAAGACTGATTATTTTTACTTGTTAGTGTTCCTAGTCATGTTTAAAGCAAAGTTAATAAAGTTTAATATGGTTAATGTTGTTTAGCTATAGTGTTATGCACACCCTGTAGTGTCCGTAACCACTTTCCACCCACATACATGTGAAGCATCAAAAAACACATTTGTACCACTCTCCGCCCGAAAAGCTGCAAATGCTATACATTTAGGATACTAACCCCTATGAAAAAAATGTTTTTATAAGAATTGTGCAAAGTTGATTTTTTGCTACCAGGTGCAACCTAGGTGGCCACAATACTGTGATTTACCCGTTTATATGTTTATATGTCAACGCATCGTATATTGTCTACTTTGTTGACATGTTAGTTATCATTGGATGAACACATTGCGACCACGGACTTGGGACCGTGTCGGTGAAACCCTTGGTAATCATTCTAAATCTGACACCAACTGTCACACCAATGACCCTTAACCGGTTTATTGGCGCCAACCCTCGGGTCGCCACAATGCAGTCATCTTAATAACCCTGCTATTTTCACAAATACATATTAATGTGTATGTATGTCAGAAATGACTACACAGGAAGTAATACTTAGTAATAATAAAAGTGTGATTTGTTTGTGACACTAACTGTATATCATTGTAATTTACTCTTTTTTTTGCTTTTATTAACATTTCATTACCATAATAGGACCCAGCCCGGAGCTGAGCGGAGGGCTGGGGTATGATAAAATTACTAAGGTATAAGATGAGCATAGGACATGGTGCAGCCATTATATTTAAGGCAATAAATTCAGTTGTAGCTAGAATGCTGCCCTATAAAAAACTATTATGGTTATAATTCAGACATTTTCCATATAGAAATGTTCATATAGTTCTCTATACACCAGTATCTTTAGGCTGTTATACATCTTTTGTTTAAACCTGTCCATTAATCTACATGGGTCACACTCAATGATTAGGAAAGAATCAGTCTTCAGTGAGCAGATGACAATCATTATGTAGGTTTTATATTTTCCAAGCTCAATTTGTAAGTGTCTTTTTCCTATGTACGCGTGATATCGCGTGTCATTAGTGATTTGCCTATGCAATTCTATGACTTGTAGTTCATCCATTACAGATATCTCCTCTGGTCCTTCTTTTATATTGTCAAAGTAGATTAATCCATATGGGTGTTGCTCCTTCATATAAATATGTGATGTTGCAAAATTAGCAATGTGTCTTGTTGTTTCTCTAACCCAAGGATTCATATTTCTTGTTTACTGTAATGAGATTAAAATTACCCATTCATATCTGTTTCCATGTATTTTTGTATTTTCTTATGCAGTTTCTTTTTTGTTAATAGAATTGTCTTAAGCTTTTTCATTGTTATATTGCAAAGCTGTATTTTTTGTATTTGTTTGTCTTTGGTTTTGAAAATATGTTTGAGTAAATTTTTGGAATTGTTAGTTTTGTTTACTATGTGTCTGCATCTGATTTTGCAGTTGTTTTTTAATATTTTCATATTTGATTTGTTGTTGTCTGATTGAGTGTCCTTGTTATATGGTAGAAGGTGTTTTTGTATGTATTCTTTTGGGTATCCACATTTCATAAGTCTGTGCTTGAATAGGTTGCATATATGCAAATATTCATTTTCTGTACTACTGAGGTATCTATATCTGTGACATTCTGTGGTAATGATACCTTTAAACACCCCTTCTGGGTGGTTTGATTGAAAGTGGGTGTAGGTATATGTGTTAAATTTCTTTTGGTATATGTGGTAGTAGCATTTTTTGTCTACATATCGATCGTTCAACGCAACACTGGGCTAACTCAGTTTTTGAAAATTTTACAGGAGACAGTTTTTTTTGTTTTTTAAATTCATAAATAGCTCATCAGGGTATTATTGAAACCTGATCTATAAGGTAAAATAAGGTGTTTGAAGTAAAGTATGTTGTAGTTCATGGCATATGACAGAAAAAGAGATATTAAACAAAGTTTGAGTTAGATCAGTTTTCCCATTAAAAATATCAGATTTTCCCAATAAAAGTTAATGCAACACTGGTCTAACTGGAAATAAATCAGTGTTTCTTGCCACTTTCTATTTTCAAAAACAAAATTATTCTTACTCAGTAGAAGCAAAATGTAAAGTTCCAGAAGAAAACTAAACCTTCATGTATTTGAAGAATTTTCATTGCAACAAAACAGTAAAATAACATTTTTCCCATCCTTCTTCTTGTAATCTAATACTATGTCATGTAGATACATAATGTAAGACATGCAATTTAAAATTTCTTTTGCATTTAACTTGTTTGATTTGAGGTTTAACGTCCCCGTCAACACTGTAAAGGTCATTTTGGAGACGTTGCTTCCAATTTTGTGGGACTTTTACCCGACATTGAGATGGAATGACATCTCAAGCCCTGTCGCCCAATGAAACCAATAGGGTTTATTAGCATGGACGGTCCGCCTCACACTGCGGTTCCTGGACAGGCTTAGATCCTCTAAGCTGTTTACCAGTACTAGTGTGCGGGCCGGATTCAGCTCTGCGTGGAAGCATCGTGCAGCCCATATATTTCTTCAAGCCCCTATGGGCGGGGGCAGTTTGCATTTAACTGCTTGTTCCAAACTGTATCTTACAGCAGTAGCCATTATACATTAAATTCATGGTTATATATTTAATTCATGAAGCAAGTTAGATAATTTTTCATTTTTTCGAGCCTTCACGAGCAAAACTCTCAAAATACAGATTTCACTTGTAATGAAGACACATATAGGGATATATATACAGACAAAAGTATTTTCAGAATATAACATTAACATATTTGCCATAATTAGGAGTCAGTGCTCTTAGAGTTGTTTGATTTGGGGTTTAACATCCCTGTCAACAATGTATAGGTCATTTTGGAGACGTTACATCCAATTTTGTGGGACTTTTACCTAACACTGAGATTAAATGACTTCTCCAGCCCTGCTGCACAATGAAACCAATAGGGTTTATATACATGGGCGGTCTGACTCGCACCACTTTTCCTGGGCAGGCTTGGAACCTCTAAGCAGTTTACCAGTAATTATGTGCAGTCGGTTCCAGCTCTGCCTAGAGGCATCATGCAGGCCATTCTATTTTTTCAAGCCCCGATGGGCAGGGCCTGAGGTGCACTTAGTTATTTCATTCTATTTATATAGATAAACCCTAGAAACTCCAATTAAACACACTGCCAGGAGCAAACATAGCTCCTTATGCACACTTTGAACATTTTTGGTTGAACCAGACATGTCCAGAGTTGTTGCAAGGAGCATTTGTATTCAAGCACAAAAAGTTTTTTGATAATCTTAAATCCTCTTTACTTAAGTGTTACTTTGTTACCTTTTAGCACTGTTACAACTCGCAGACTACAAAATCTTGAACTAACCTTCTTGAAAAATAAGTGTATGCTCTTATTAAAAGTGTGCTTACTATGATAAATATGGTATGCTAAACTATTGGGGCATAATTCTTTCCATACTAAAAATACGTGGATGCACATGGCATCACAAATATTTATTGATGCCAAAATAAATTTGAATGATCATTCTCTCCAATATGATTGGACAACAATGTTAGTCCCTTGCATAAATAGGAAATTATTGTTTTGAAGAATGAACAGCACTTTACAGTGTCACAAAGTTTACACGAATCCCTTTGGGTGTCCCCTTCAATGTACATGAAATATTACCTTGATTTGCATACTATATGGGATGTAAAACAAAGTGACAACAGGGGTAAAATGAGGTTACATAGGGATACTAAACCTTCCTCATTTTATATTAAGATGGAAGTTTCTAGTTTCTTGCAGCTGGTAGAACAGAGAAGCACTTCTGATCAGGGTCAAGAAACATGGAATTAAGGTGGAGTCATCATAATTATATTGTCACTCCTAGCTAATTTAGCAAAAAACTATTTTGGAGTATAGAAAAAGATGATATCAATTTTACTATTACACATCCGTCTGTTATAATGGTATCTTTCAAATATACAGATATTAGATGAACATTTGTAATGTGTTTTTTTTTTTTTCTAATTTCTAGACTAAAGATAGAATGTGGGTGCTCATTAAGTGGCCCAAACCCATAATCTATGTTTTGAGCAGTAATAAGGGAAATAATGTATACCCATGTCTTCATCAAACCAACATATAGCTTCATATAATAGGAATTAGAAGGGATGACTAAGATATATATAGCCTGGATTCTCTGTAACAATGCATGTTGTGTGTACTCGCTACAGTCCTCTTGCTGTGGAGAGTAGAAGTTTTGTTTGTTTGTTTGATTTAAGGTTTAACGTCCCCGTCAACACTGTAAAGGTCATTTTGTAGACGTTGCTTCCAATTTTGTGGGTCTTTTACCCGACATTGAGATGAAATGACTTCTCAAGCCCCGTCGCCCAATGAAACCAATAGGGTTTATTAGCATGGATGGTCCACCTCGAACCGCGGTTCATGGACAGGCTTAGGTCCTCTAAGCCGTTTACCAGTACTAGTGTGCGGGCCGGATTCAGCTCTGCGTGGAAGCATCATGCAGCCCATATATTTCTTCAAGCCCCTATGGGCGGGTTAGAAGTACCCTTACAGGAAAATATAGAAAAATATATTAAACATTTCCCCTGTAGCTACAAGTATTTGTTATCTTGACCTAAATCAAGAGCATCTTGGTTCAGTCTGATACTTATCTAACTGGTAATCAAGGAGTCATGGGTTCAAACCCTGCTATGACTGCCAGACAGAAATTTTTCATGATCATGAAATATTTCTATAAGCCTGCCCGGAGGAAAAGATTGGTTAGAGAAATTAGGCCCCAAGGTAATAGAACTTATTTGAAGCTCAACTCACTTGAGCATGAAATTTGGCCTTTTTAAAAAATTTTAATGCCAAAAATGGTTGGCATTTTAAAACTTTTGGGCAGGACAAATAACATTCTGTGCTGATCTGAGGAAAAAAAAAATGCCTCCTTTATTAGCATCTTAATATTTATGAGCATTATTAATTGCATGCTCAACTGAGTTGAACATGAAAAATGTTTTATAACCTCTGGGTCTGACTCTACTTGACCTAGATAGTGATTACTGGACATTTAAACATTGGAAGCAACGTCTCCAAAATGACCTTTACAGTGTTGATGGGGACGTTAAACCTCAAATCAAATAAACAAAAACATACAAGTAGCTTCAGATTAGGTGGAGTAATGGATTTTTTTCTTATTTTTCAGTGACAAAATAGGTCATGTTGTGGGTACTAAACAGAATAATCTCAAGGGGATTCTAACAAGTACCCACGGCATATAAGTTCTATCAAGAAGGAGTAAATATGCCCCTTAAAAATTAGCCTTATTCGGCCCCCTTAAAGGCCAGTTAGTAAAAAAACATATCCTGACAGAGGTTGATCAGGGTCTACATTGTTTGCTAGTTTACAAGCTTACATCACTGACTTTCGTAATTTCGCATATGGGAGCACCATTTACCCCAATTTATTTCTCCAAGCCCCGATTGGTGGGGTGCTTATTTTGTCCAGCCATGAATTAACAGGAATCCATTCAAAATAAAGGGTGTCGGTATTTGTCAGACCAAAAACTAATATAGCTGAACTTTTATCAAACAGTGCTGACCCTGAACAGATCTCACAGAATGTGGTGTCTGATCTGGGCCTTTAATGTTATTGTATATATTCTTGTTCTACATTTAAGGCCCTATCCTGGACTCTAGGTTTTGTCAAATTCCTTAAGAGTCATGATCTTTTGGCTGTCTAATCCCTAGAGTATGCCCACCACAGAGGGTAAAAAAAAACATCTATTATTGGCTATATTGCATGGAAACTGCATACAGAAAAAGAACAAAAGACTTGGAGGTCTATATATACATGTATTTGGTTTACAGTATAGTTTGAACCCTGCCCTCCCCTGACACTCTATAAAGGGGTGTAACAGAACTTTGTCAGGAGATGCATCAGTTATTATGACTATATGTTGTTCTATCTACTATGACTATTTCATCATGATATCACCAGATAATACTGGTTACCTTTCTTCAACCGTTTAACGCAACACTGGTCTAACTCAAGTTAGATCAGTGTTGCGCTAAACCAAGTACCAAGAATGAGATAGATCAAAATGCCAAATGTCTTTTTTAAGGTTTATTTTTATGAGAATGGCTAAAATATTTTATGTGGATGTGTATCAGCATAGAATGGACCAAACTGCATAAAAAAGTCATTTTTGAAAAAAAATCGAGTTAGCCCAGTGTTGCGTTGAACGATCGATATGTAGTATGCCCTATTCCATATGTAAGGTCTAGGAAGTCTGTTTGAAATTTCCTAACTTGAATTCAATTTCAAGTTCTTTGGGATAGTAGGATGCTATGCATTTGATGAGTTCTTCTACAGTCTCAAATGTTACGTGTGCAATAATGCTGTCATCATCTATAAATCTGTTAAAACACAAAATGTGTCTGTTTACACAGCCGTGCTTGGCCATAAAATATTCAGCTTTGAAGAGTACTAAGTTAGCACCATCTGCTGAATCATATGATCCCATAGCAAAACCTTCTTTTTGTACATAGAGTTTAGTATTACCTACTGTAAAGTATGCATTCTCTTTTATGTAGTTAAATAAATCTTTCATTAAGTTGATAAGAATCTTATCAAGTTTCAAAAAGTCCCCAATAAAATGTATTGTGTCAAATAGTGTGCGTTTACTGATTGATGTATATAATGACGAGAAATCAAATGTGATAAAGTAGATATTGTCTAAACAGCACTTTTGTAATGACAATTTGCTAAGTTTGTCTACAACATCTCTGGAGCTTTTGATTATGGGTGATTCTATGCCTTCTATATTTGCTTTATATATGCATTTTTCTAAACAGGATCTGAATATAGACCCTAAAAGTTTAGATGGTTCTTTGTTTAAGGTAGAAAAACCATTTACTATAGGTCTACCTTTCAACATAGGTTCCAATTGAGGTTTTGCTTCCTCATTGAACTTATGGACTTTGGGGCTGATGTTTAGAGTAGGTAGTTGTACAGCTGTAATATTTCTATGCAGTAATATTTTTAAGTTGAATTGTATCTTATCTTGATAGTCTATATAGTTTTTATAGATACTTTCTAGATTTTTGATACCTAGCTCTATTATACCTTGTATTTCGGTATATGGTATATTCTGGTAAACTGTAGAATCACTGAGTTGCCTATCATACTCATGTATGTACCAACTTAAGTTATTGATACAAAACCCTAGATTTTTGTCTGCTGTATTAATAACTATATCAGGCTTATCAGCAATCTGCTGTATAAGATTATTATCAGTATATGTAATATTAGTATTAGTTACTATTGTTTTGGTAGGGTTATTGTGATAGGTCTCACATGATTTTTCTAGTATCTCTAACATGTAAGATTTAGTTTGTTGTGATAATTGGGGGTTGTTAAGGTTCAGTTTTAGGGCCACATCTCTTATGTGTCTATATGGTTCTACACTATTAACCATATCTGAGTATTTCATTAATGTACTCAGTATTTCTTCTTTATATAATTTTTCAAAGTTGCCCTCATTCTCTAGTACTGTTGGTACAAAATTGGGGCCTCTGCTTAATATTTTATTAAGACTCGCATCAATATTTAGAGAGGTGAAATTATGCACACTACATTTATTATTATGTATATCCTGGTAATATTCATCTTGTGTGATGTTATTTCTGTGTAGTTGCAATATTTTTTTTGAATTTGGTGTTTAAGGGGTATTGACGCCGCCAATTTGTAAGCTGGTTTATATTATTCCAAAACATTCTAAATCTTTGTTTGTCATATTTTTTCTTTGTATGTATGTATCTTCTAAATGCTAAGTGGTATTTCCATTTTTTGTCTAGAAAATCTTTTGTAAATGATTTGGAACATGTAAGTCTTTTGTTTTTGTATACGTATATAGTGGTATCATTTAGGCCACTGGTGTAGTAGTCTTGAAACTTTTCTTGCAAGTAGTCATAGGATTGTAATAATTCACAGTTAAATTTCTTAATGAGTTGTATATTTGTTTTTACTGTCATTTTTCGTGTTCATAACAGGTTAGTATGTAATGTTGTTAGCTGTATGTGCTAATAACAATATCTGATTAGTATAACATCTATTATTCTTCGCAGCCATAATTTGCTGAGAATATGTCCAGGGTGTATTCCATCTTTGTATAGTCCATATGAAATAGTGTCTGTGTAACACTTTTTATTTTTCTTTCTATGATGTGTAATATCTAGAGTGAATTTGGGAACTGTCAATGATTGTGCACTGTTTAGTTCATGTATTTTCTCATTGAGGAGTTCTATTTTGTTTTTTAGGGTTTTGTCATCTTCGTAAAATTGTTCAGGGTTGCTTGCACCTCTAGTTTTATTCCATATTGAGATTGAGTAGTAAGGGCATTCTAGAAAGATTATCTTGATACTGTCTGAATAGGGCATAGCTATTTTTAATATTTGTTGGTATTGCCTAATAATATCTTCTGCACTATTGTTATTTAGGTATATATATTTTCCTTTTTTATAAGTGAAATCACAGGTACCTGTCCATATGGCAATTATTAAATTGCTGTAAGTATTGTGAAGATATCTTATGTTGCATGTGATATATTCTAGTACCTGTTTTGTTGTGCGACCTGGTTGGTATTTGATTATTATACTGTATTGTGCCTTGGTAGTGTCCGTACATAGTTCTTTTTTGTTACGTGCATTCAGTAGATATCTTCCTTTACTGTCAGATATAACCATTAATTTTTTCTTTTGGTTATTAGTTGGCAACAAGAAAGGTTTTTCCAAGTATCGTATGCAATCCTTTAGACCCATTATTGCTTTTTTATTTTATATACATCAAAAAAGTGCCAACAACCATACATGCATACCACAGCAGCATGAGACCTAATGTGTGGCGTACCATTGTACAAACAACACAGTCCCAGGCAGCTGTCGCATACCTGTAAGGCGTGTGATATCTATTATAGCTAACTATGACATAGTAAAATATCTAATATATTGATGTGTTTTGCTTATACTAAGGTTTGAGTAAAAAACAATAAAGAAGGGGTCCAATCATAGCACCCTGCAGTACAATTACAGAGTGGAAAGTCTATATTGTTCAGAATCACATTACGATAACTGTAGTTATATTTCTTGATCCATATTCAAGTTTACATTATTATTATTATTATTATCATTATTTTTTTTATCACACTAGATAAAGAAGGGGTCTAATCATAGCACCCTGCAGTACATAATTTATATTCTAGTGTACACTGTTATATAACAGTGTTATTGATAAGCTTTTGTCCGAGGAGTACTGTTACTCCTTCAACCAAAGACTATAGGCGTATCCTGTGATTCTTTGAGAGTATCGGTACTACTAAATTCAAAACTAGGGTCGTATCTTCACCAGACGCTATTGAAGGCTCGTTTTGATCAGACTGTGCAGGCTGGTCGGAGTCTTCAGCCGTCACACGTATCATACTGTCATCAAAACGTTTTCAAACCAATGTTTTTTTGTCTGCAGCGGCCTTACGTGCTACGCGTTCAAAGGCGGGGGAAAATCTCCACTAATTGTAGCAACTGCATGCGATTGGTAAAAGGCGAGAAATTCAGCGCTCACCAAAAATACAATAAAACGTGCGACCAGTAAAGACTCAGATCAGCAAGCGTATCTGTGAAAGCTAATCAGTCTGTACCGGTTGCTGTGTTTGCGTTATTTTATGATGCGCTGCCAGTCATTCTGCTTAATGTTCAAAGACGCCGGCGAGACATCTTAGGGTGTTAATT
This sequence comes from Lucinisca nassula, assembly GCA_963580285.1. NCBI lineage: Eukaryota > Metazoa > Mollusca > Bivalvia > Lucinida > Lucinidae > Lucinisca > Lucinisca nassula. The sequence continues at coordinate 140,962,289 of OY757018.1, read as the reverse complement.
TAATCGGCTACTTGATACATAGCGGTAAATAAGCATGCACTGCATGCTGACCTGGCCACCTGTGATTCACAAATATATATATGAGTACCCAAGTATTACGGGTTAATCCTGCCATTGTGACTCAATAAATATAATTTTGGTCAAATGTATACGGAACACGACGGACAAAGAGATCACTCTGTGCAGCGGTGGTTCTATCTCAGACGTGCATTGACGACAATGTTGCGAGAAAAAAGTACGTCGGGATGATAAAAGTATGAAAAATAGAAGTGGAGTCAAAAGTAAACAACCACCATGAAGCAATAATCAAAGGCGCCGACATACACGTGTCGGAAAACTGCAATAAACAAGATTTTTAAGCCTTCGGTTAAGAGTTTCCGCCAATGGCCAAAGGACGCGAAAAAATGAGTCATGGAGGCAAATTTTCTTGCATCTGCGGCCTGCGGACGCTAAGCAGAAAGAGCTGCCTGGTCGGATATATATTCGCTGTTACATCCTAGCCTAGTTGTTGTTGCTTCTGTTTTGTTTTTCCACAAAATACAGAGTAATCCATTTTAGGGTGAATTTCTTTGATTTGGGAGAAATAGCCATGCATTATATTTTTTTTGCTTGCGTTTATCCGGAGAAACTTTGTCAGGTTCTCCACAAACTTAACTTTTTATCATCTGCGCGTCTGTTTTGATATTTAATTCCTAAGTACATGACAATGTGAATCTGTAGATCTGTCGAACCAATTTTTTTTTTCGAAGATGACACTCCGTAGAAGCCAATGTGATTGCCTAACAATGTTCAGGATCGTATTTTTATGCACGCTTGTCATAAAGTTACTGTTCATGCTTCAGGCGTTGTTAATAAAGTTAATAAAGCGGGCGGCTTTCTCTTGGATAATAAATACCGTTATGTAATCACGCATCAATAATCGGTTTCCTAATCATGTTGATAGTTGTCATAACTTGAGGCTGATTGAATATAAGCTCAATATATGATCGTCAAAAGGTAAGGTTGAAGTGTTTCAGCGTAATTAATTTTTGAATGGATGAGTTTCGAATCGTTCTTGAAGATAGGAACAGTTTTTGTTGAAGACTATGATGTGGCGAAAATTACCGCGATTTCGATTGCTTTTTGTCAGGCGTCACGTTTGTTTTTGTTTTTCCATTGCCGATACGACTGCAATGGAACGACCTTGGCGTATCGCCAATTTGATGGTCGTATTTGGTACGACTGTTTCTTCATTTCTAGTCGTATTTGCTCAATTTTAGAGTCGTATTTACGACGATACGACCCTTATCAATTACTCTGTATATAAGCTACACCAGATAAAGAAGGGTGGCCTATCATTTTTTCTGATACATTCTAGTTTACATTTTAAACCACACTAGATAAAGAAGGGGGTCTAATCATAGCACCCTGCAGTACATAATTTACATTCTAGTGTACACTGTTATATAAGCTACACCAGATAAAGAAGGGGGTCTAATCATTTTTTCTAATACATTCTAGTGTACATTGTTATTAACTACACCAGATAAAGAGGGGTTCTAATCATAGTACCCTGCAGTACAAGTCAGTGTATTAAAAACACAAGTGTTGTATTCCATATTGTATACAGTGTATTAAAAACACAAGTTGTATGTTACTGTAATGTCTTCTTAAATGTACACCTTAGTGTAACTATTTAGTAGCACACAATGCATATGTAACTATTTAGTAGCACACAATGCATATGTAGGTAGGATTGAAATATTAAATAATATTAAGACATTGTGTTATTATTCAGTAATATTATTCTATAGATGTATTCCCAATTGAATCTGTTTAAATTCACACGTGTTAAGGCTGGGTTTCTTCTAATAATCCAGTTCAGTTCTACATTTTGTCTACATCAACCACCATATGATCTGCCATAAAAATAAAAGGGTTTGTTTACTATTTATTGTTATTAGGTATCATTTATTGTGTTCTTTTCTTTTTCTTTATTTTTATTTATATCAATACATACGCCAACCACACACAACCACCCGCGTGGCACTTCATTGTGTTCACACCATGCTGATCCCATGCAGCTGTGGTATGTACACCAGGATCTCTGTTATCAGTTAGATTTTATTCACATGTTAATTTGATTTTATACTCAGTCCCACATTGCCACCATCAGTTTATATTTTAAAGTCTCATAAAATAATGTAGGGGTTAATGGGTTATAAATTAGGGGTTATTATGTCAGTAAGTTATGGTAATGGGGTGGGGTCTGGGATGTATGGGATTCGGTGGGGGAAAAAATGGTGGTGGGGTGGGGTCTGGGATGTTTGAGAGTCACTGCAGTAAATTAGCCAGGGTTAGGGGTCGGCTATATAGTGATATGGCTCAGTGGAGGTAGGAATTGGTAGACTTCTAGGGTATAATTATATTTAGACGTGGTTCTGGTTAAGTATGGGTAGGGTTGGCCATTTGTGTACAGGTGACCTGTTTACAAGGCTGAAAATGTGGATAAAATATCTGTTATGTTTATTAAATGTACGTAACGATTGTCATCGCCTCGCCGAAGGTAAGGAACTGAATCAGCACTCATAATAAAGTCTAGTATGGTATAATTCTTATGTCAAAGTTTTCTTGGGCTTGAGGGAATAGGGTCGGCGACGACTGTGCAAAGTTTTCTTTTCTATTTTACGATAGAAAGTTATGTGGCTACATACAATGATATTACTCGTTAGCAGCACTAAATTGATGTATAAATAGCATTGAAATCGGTAGTTCTTACCACAGAATATTGTAAAAATCAGTAAGGATGTCTTGAAATGCAGCAGCAGAAGAACAACAAAGAACGCAATGGCGCACTGGGCTGGAAATGACGTCACAAGTTTGATGACGTAGTAAGCATTGCACGCGATCGTATCACGTGATCGTGGTCATGCTATTTACCGAATCGCTATATAATGTATCTGGAGTCAGTGCATGCTAGGGGTAGGGTGGTAGGGGTGGGGTAGTACTAAAGTTGTTTTCAGTCTCGTTGTCTATGTCGGTCAGTCTACAACTCGAGTGCCGGTGGGCCTATCCAGCCGTATATAAGCTTTGTATTTATATAAACTAAACAGTATGGAAAATAAAAATCTACAACATTTTGAAGTAGATAGAGACACATAACTAAAAAGACCATCTCGGCACTTAGATTAATGAAGAAATGGATAGGTAAATAAAATGAAAGCAACTAAAATGTAAAATGTACCATATATACATTGAAGATAAATGTAAAAGTTCAAAAGATCAAGATGAAATGAGAGTAAACGGATATCAGAAAGTTTCTTATAACGGCTTAATGCTGCAAATTAAACATCCAGCAATTAGCACCAGCAGAAACTATTTTATATAGTCTTTTCAAATCGCAGTCATTGTGCCATTTGTATCTGTCTTACTTGGTCTTAAAGCTGAACATGATAGATAGATAGATAGATAGATAGATAGATAGATAGATAGATAGATAGATAGATAGATAGATAGATAGATCTCACAATGATTCTGAAGTCCAAAATCCTTCATTTTGAAAAATTTAGTTCCTGATCTTGATTGAACAAAAAACATAACATTTCTACACACATGTGTGCACTACATCATAGTTGCATGTTTCCCTAACTGCCTCTTTCGTGACTTCAATCCAAACTTGTACAGTGTGGAAACTCAATAGAACCATGCCATTGAGGTGGTTGTAATAAGAAACCACAATGTACATGTATATTCTGGAGCAGAGATTGGGAAAAAATATATCCCCAGTTAAGTCTGCTTTCCCCTTTAACTAGGGGCATGCAAGGGTGAATAGTTAGATCCTCCGGAAGCAAAGAATACACCAAATAAACGAAAATAGCAGACTCGGTTTTATTGAGTCTGTTCATCTCAATGTCGGGTAAAAGTCCTGCAACATTGGAAGCAACGTCTCCAAAATGACCTTTACAGTGTTGACGGGAACGTTAAACCTCAAATCAAATGACCAAAATATAACCACGTCATGCCTGTTTAAAGAATGGATATATTTTAGACACTTTTTTAGAAATAGATTGTTGCCTGTTTGATGGTTTACCGCTTATCCCGCCGTTTATTGTTCCAAATTATCTCACTTTAAGATTTGATGACCAGTGTACATGTAAATGATACCAATTAAACGATTAGGTGTGAAAAGTTACCTGACCAGTGTTATCATGTGCATATGCGGCCAGTCTGATCGGCGAGTGTCTAAACTTTCCGAGAAATGAAACCTTGTGAACAATAAACTCAGATCAGACTGTGCAGAACTTCCAGCTGATCTGAGTCTTTTCTGTGTGCGCATACGCATTCAGTGCATTTCTCGGAAAGCATTTCTGTTGTCACCACCATATGACATCCTAGCTCATTAACTACCGTCTTTGTCAGACATATATTACAACAGGCTAAACTGCTTCCTGCACTCACGAAAAAAAAAATTCTTTTAACGTAAGATCAGCCTGTACATCGAGCTCTTCGTTTGCTGCTCTCTGCATATCCCAGAAGCCATACTACAACAAGTTTGAACAAAGAGCAAAGACTGATAAGACTGCGCAGGCTGATCTGTGACTTCACCTGTCGCACAGTTTACTGTCATGTTTTCCAAAAATTGGATGCGAAGACCGTGTGTGCAGACTATTGATGACGTGTTATTGAAAACGTGGGAAAATTTCAGACTGCAACAAATGCACGTTCAAAATGACGGCGGGAAATTAAGCGCGGCATGACAAAAACTATATATGTATGACCAACGAAGACTAAGATCATCCTGCGCATCTGTGGAGGCTTAGCTTTCTGTTCATGGAGATAGTGAAAATACTTGAGACATTTACACAAGCTGTCTGCATTATTTATGTTTGTTGAAGCGTGCACACTTGTCTGATTATCGCTACAGGTGATAAAACATGATTTGGATAATTTTTATTGTCACAAAAGTAATCTGATTATTGAGAGGGATAATACCGTCACAGTCTGCATACCGCAAGAAATGTGCGTCATTGTCCTTTTTTATGCGTCCGAGACTAGGGTTTTATGCATCTTGCACTTCCGAGAATGAATTGCATTCAAAATTTGTGGGTTCCGACTGCTTCTTAATTTTGCCTCTCTTACCGGTCCATGGAAAATACCTGTTGATCACAGGAGGCAACAGACGTTTTACCCTCTGGTAGTAGTTTTTTTTTTCCTATTTATTTTGTTTCCGGTGGTGGTTCTATTGGCTTGCATGAACGGTCTTGAATGTGCTAAGTACTGGAGATTTTGGATTATAATTATGGGTTACTTCAAAGCGTCGGCTTCTTCAGAAGTAGCCACGTGCCATATCCCTGACCCATTTGAACTGTAACTGGCTAATTGTTATTGATTGGCACAGGCCACTTACCGTTAACTGACAGCTCGCGGCAGTTGATAAAAAAACAGCTTTTAAATAGCGATGCTTACGATATGCATTTTTATTCTAGGCTCACAGTTATTTAGAGACAAACACGGATGTTTTTGATGTTTGTTTTTTTTGTTTTTTTTTTCAGACGCACACCATTTTCATGCGTAAATACGACCAGATTGTCCTTTAATGAAAGCGCTTTTTAATGAATATGTACTTAAATACTTTAACCATGAAAAATTCAAAGACCGTTTTTGCACATAAAATGTTTGGAATATTCATGATAGAAAAAATAATTAGGGTCGGCGGGAAAAAGCTAGGCACGGTCGGGTAACCGGAACCACACATATATTTTGTATTGGCCTTATATATACTCGAGTCGTCGGGAAGCACGGTTATACAACATTTATCAACCATGGTTGACTCAATATGATGTTGTCGTTTATATATATGCTGTTATCAATGTTGTTTTACTACTTAACTGCGTTTTCAGCGTTGCTTCGACGTCGATTTGACGTTGAGTGTATGTTGGATATCATCTGCCTGGTATCACTCAGCTCACCCTTATTGAACACAGTCACTTTTGTTTCTAATGTCCCACAGGGCACTGTGCTCAGACCCACATTATTCGTTTCCAAAAATTACCTTGGTATCACTCAGCTCTCCCTTATTGAACACATTAATTTTTGTTTCTAGTGTCCCACAGGGCTCTGTGCTTAGACCCACCTTATTAATTTCCAAAAATTACCTTGATATGTTTCTAACCTGACTGGATCGCAGCACAGCTCATCATGGTTCCCCTTATAAGGTGTATTTCTATTCGGATGTTATGTACCTCTTGAAATGTGTATATTTCAAGAATTTTACCTTTAACTCCATACTAATATACAAGTACTGTATTTGGCTGACTCATTACCTTAAAACCGGACTGACACCACAGCTCACTACGGCTCCTGTAAAAGGGAGTGCTTGTACTTCGCTAACACCATTGCGATACCGGGAGTGCTATTGCACGGGTTATTTTCCAACAAAGCCACCCTTTTTCCTCCAATTTTTATGTAAACAACCTTAGGTATTCCTTCTATTAAACTTCAGTTTATGAGTTATTATACCTTTTTAAATTTATTTTACGTTTAAGTTACTTTCATTTTATTTATCTATCCATTTCTTCATTAATCTAAGTGCCGAGATGGTCTTTTTAGTTATGTGTCTCTATCTACATCCTAACGTTGTAGATTTTCATTTTTCCACACTTTTTAGTTTATATACAACCAAGTTCTGCAACGGAAGGTCAGGTGGTTTTTCTCCGGGTACTCCGGTTTTCGCCCACCTATGATTAACGATCGGCTTGATATGAGTGAAATAATCTTGAAAGGGCCATAAAACCCAAACCAAAAAAAAAAAAAAAGAAATAGACAAAATATCTGTAAAATTTTCATTGTTTATTGCAAATATACAGTTTGGCAGGGCACTGTATAAAAAACATTCCATATAAATTGTGGAGAAATTTCAGTTAAGGAGGCATTTCAAAAATAACAAGTCATAGAAGTACATATAAAGTTCCTTTGCCTATGCGCGACTATTTTCAAAGTTCAGAAAGTATCATTGAAGTTCTACTTAAATTCCAGTTTGTTTGTTAAAGATTCTAAAGTATCTACAAAGTTCCCAGTACTTCTTTGGCAGTCCCATGTACTAAAGTGGAGCATAGTTAAAGCCCCAGAGACTTTAGTGAAATATGATTCAGAAGTACAATTGAAGTCTCGGGGACTTAAGTTGAAGCAGGTCTGTGTGATTGGAAGTCCCTTTGAAGTATATCAGAGGTATATGTGAAGCAGGGGGCTTATCTGAAGCCTGTACTCCTTTTGTGGATGGGAAACCACGTCATTTGTAGACAAAGCGATTTGTTTCAGGCTTGTGTAATCGTGAAATATGTAATTATATTCTTTTTAACACGGTTCGGCCATGTAAGATTTTCAATGACTCTCGTTCGGCCATGTTTTGTTTCGAGAGTAAAGAAATGTTTTTCGATTTTTTAACCCGTTCAAAACAATTTTTTTTTTTTTTTAGAAATACGCTCTATTAAAATCAATCACTTAAAACAGGTGTGTGGGTTACGTCCTTGACTGCATTAATGTGTATTCTGTAAATGGAAACAGTATGACGTCAATTCGACCACGTTGCTGCACGTTGTTGCCATTTGTAAACAAAGCAATTTGGGCAAAATAAAATGCGCGAAATAAGAGAAATATTTTAAAGGTTTTAAAAAGGGGGAAAATATAGTGACCATCGAACTGGTCTTTTACTGCCACACGTCGGTTGTTTCCCTTTAGCGGTCTTCAGGTTCTGAGTGACCCGGATATTGGAAAAATGAAAGTAGATGAAATCTGGCGTAGAAAATGAAAGTAGGTGAAATCTGAACGATGTGAGCAATAATTGCTGTTTTTAATCGAGATAGTGGTGCTCATATCCGTTGATAAGTGTAAGAGCAACATTGGTATGTCATTCGTTATGCTTATAACACATTTTGAAATTGAAAATCGCCAATTGAGTTTACGGAAATTACCGAAACCGATCGGCAATTTCAGTAATTTTTTGGCGAAATCTGGCTGGACCGATTTGGATTCTTCAGTTTCTCGAGCCCTGCTATACAGTGTTGACGGGGACGTTAAACCTCAAATCAAACAAAACAAAAACTAGTCTTTGACTGACAAAGAGGCTATCTTGAAATGATGGTCAGCTTTCCTCTATCAATGATGATACTATCAACAGACTACCACAGGTTGAATGTAATCTGTTGCTTGACAATTAAGTTCCCAACTATTACTGAAACAGTGAAAGCAATAAAACTTTTGGCATCTGGCAAGGCCCCAGGACCATATGCAATACCTGCTGAGAGCTACAAAGCAGGCGGTACTCCAGTTGCACATTATGTGGAGAAAAGAAGCCATCCCTTCAGAAATCAAGGATGTGTCAATTATCCACATATATTCAAATTGAAAGGGAACCCTGAGATCTGTGACAATCATTGTAGCATCTCTTTGTTATCAATTGTTGGGAAAGTCCTTGCAAGAGTCCTATTTAACCAACTGAATGAACACCTTGAATAGTCAGGGCTTCTACAAGAAAACTAGTCTGGGTTTAGAAAAGACAGAGGAACAATTGACATGATCTTATTAGCAAGGCATCTTCAAGAGGAATGCCAGGAACAGAACATGGACCTATACATGACCTTTGTTGACCTAAAAAAAGCATTTGACACAGTCAATTGTGAGGGTCTTTGGGAAATCATGGCAAGTTTGGATGTCCAACCAAGTTGATAGCAATGATGAGACAGTCACACGATGGTATGCTTGCACGGGTCAAAATGATGATGAGTTTTCAAACCCATTGCCTGTGACAAACGGAGTCAAACAAGGCTGTGTGTTAGCCCCAACACTGTTCAGCATGATTTTCTCTGCCATGCTCACAGATGCTTTCCAGGTTGGTGATAATGGCATATACTTATTATGTATCACTTTGATGGGAAGCTTTCCAATCTCAGAAGGTTGAAAGCCAAATCCAAGGTGCAGACAGAGGTGCTAGATGAGTTCCTCTTTGTTGATGACATGGTAAAACAGGTATAGATCAAATATAAAAAAGACAGAATGATAGTCTATCAGCCAGCACCTAGCAAGCCTTACAAAGAGCCCACCATCTGCAAGTGGTAGAACAGTTCACCTACCACTGTCTAGAGCCGTGGACATTGATGGTGAATTCAATGCCAGGATTGCCAAAGCTTAGGTGCATGGTAAGTGGAATTGCCTAGACTTGACACAAAATGGAAAGTCTACAGAGCTGTGGTGCTGCCAACACTATTGTAGGCATGTGAAGCATGGACAGTTTACCAATGGCACGCCAAAAGACTGAATCACTTCCATACAAGCTGTCTTAGAATCGTCTTAAAGATTAAGTGGCAAGACAGATTCCAGACAAAGAAGTCCTGAACAGGGCAGGGATGCAAAGAGTATATTTCTGAAATTAGCAATTAAGATGGACAGGTCATGTTACCAGAATGCCTGAGGAAAATTTGCCAAAGAAATGTCTCTATGTAGATCTAGAAATGGGCAAACACTCCCATAGCAGTCAGAAGAAATGCTACAAGGACACCCTCAAAGCCTCATTCAGGGACTTCAGCATTCCAGCAGAGGCATGGGAACAAATTACACAGGACAGAGCAAAGTGGGGAGGTCTCATCAGAAGAGGTGCCAGTGAATACGAGGCAAAAAGAGTCAGTGAAGCTGAACAGAAACGTGCTCAACGCAAAGCAAGAGCTTAAGTATCACCAACAGAGCTGTCTTCCTCTAGCCTCTGTTGCTCTATCTGCAACACTGTTGCTCTATCTGCAACAGACAGTTCAGAGCTAGAATTGGTCTCATCGGCCATCTTAGAACACACAAACAGTTACATTTCTCAAATGTGATTATCCTTTGTCCTGCTGAACCCGGATGTGTCTAACTTTCAAATAATGTAGATCCAGATCAGATGGCTTCTGAAGAAGCCATCTGATCAGGATCTTCATTGTTTGTCATTCAGTTCATGAATTTGTTGCAATAATTTGCATCAAGTAATCTGATTGGTTGATAATCAGTAGTGGATGTGGCATATTTAGATATTCAGCAGGACAAGGGTTAAGATTGGTCATTGTCAGTAATGACAGACAAACTATTACTAATATTAGTTAGAATAATTTTGTTGCCATGCTTACAGGGTACTTGATTTTATTTGAAAAACAGTGGCTTCCTTAATTATCTTGGTGACCTTAGAATATTACTAGGTTTTACTGTCAGATTGGTTGGAAATGAAAATTGTTGTGTTACTGGGCTTTGAGTGACCAATAATTGCCAAGTTTCAAAACACAGAATGGAATGCAATAGAATGGAATAGAATGGAATGAAGTGAAAAATAGATATAAACATACCCATGTGACATAATGAATTCTTTCAAAGCACAAAAAGTAACATTTTTGCTGATGAAAATCGGTGACCATTTTTTTTCCTGCTGCATAGATCGAGGGTGCTCAGAAGAACCATCTCATTGAGGTAGTTCTAGGTATAGATATCGTGGGTGCTCGTTGAGGTAGTTCTGGGTAAAGATATCGTGGGTGCTCGTTGAGGTAGTTCTAGGTAAAGATATCGTGGGTGCTCCTTAGAACTATTGAGGCACTTCTAACAAGTCTCCCACAATCTATTTTTGAGCAAAAATAACAAAAACAATGCATACCCTTGTAAACCCACATTTTGCTATACAAAAATTGGATTTTCAAGGGTGTTTATTAAACAGACTTGTTTGAAACATGTTACTAAATCGTTATATACTCAAGCACCACGTACATTTAGTGCAAAACACTGTACACTGATGTACGATTGAGCTTAAATATTTTAAACATGTATAACCTCCAGCATGGTTAGGGCCCATACAATAGGTATAAGTTCACATGCATCACAAGCTTATCAAAGAAGTTTCCGATGCATTCAGCACAAGTTTGAGGCATGTCGTATATGCTGCATGCACGTTCTGATTTTCCAATGCTCTGGGTTTATGGGATACTTTTGTAACATGCCCCAAGCATGCACATCTATGACGAGTTGTTTTGGTTTTGTTTTGGTTTTATGGTTCTTTAAACATTACATGTATTTCACTTATATCGAGCTGATTGCTAATCAGATGTTGGCAAAATTGGAGTACCAGGACCAAAACCACCTGATCTTCCGTTGCAGAACTTTACGTCTCACATGTGACCCAAGCCTGGCTCGAACCACAGCACTGTAAGTATGCATGATTAAGAATCAGCGCTCTTATGGAGAATTGACAAAATTGTCCTTCAATTATCACAAAATACATCTGTTGCAATGCTTGATCAAATGATTGCAGTGCTACAGTTAGTGTGTTCTATGATGGCCGATGAGCCCAATCTTATGGCTCAAAAGACAGAGCAAGAAGGCCCCAGCTCTCACTAGTAATAAATAATACATACATGTAGAATAGAATATAGTCCATCTTAATTGTGCCAGTTTCAGTAGAGTTATAAGGTACACCTGCCCTTTTCTGGAATCCTATCTTGTCAGTTATCTAAGACAGCTTGTATGGAAGTGATAGTCATTGAGAACCACCTCAATGAGGTGATTCTGAAGGTAACCCACAAGCTATTTTAGAGTAAAAACAAGCAAAATAGTGTTTTTAAGTTTTCTCTGCATAAAGTAGGGTTTACAAGGGTACTTATTATGATTTAATTCCATGCCATTCTTTGCTTTAAATTATTGCACTATTTACTTGAGGGACATATTTTATAACCGGAAGTGAAAAATTTGAACAAAATTGCGGTTCAACTGATAATAGAGCCTTTCTAATTTGTTGTTTCTAGCACCTTGAATATTGTGCAAAATGACCCTCTGGGTTTAAACTGTCGTTAAACTATAACACACTGTAAATATTAAAATAGGACAAAATATTTAAATTGGACAAAATATTGCAGTCAGTAAGAAAAATTATTAGATTTTCAGAGTGGGTGGGTTTCTTCTTCTTCTGTCATTGTTTTATCATTATTGTTATTATGAAGACTTATCAGGTCTATGTTGACTGCCTATGAAAAATCAAAGCGCCAAAGGCACTAAAATGACAGATTCTATGAGGAATTCATAACTCTGTGAAAACTTACAGAAAACCTTTCTAAAAAGAGCTTAAAATTTAGAAAGGTAGTTCTGCAAATTCAAATATATGATATGTTTGCAGATGTCTATAGACCGGTGGTATTATGAAACGCCATTCGATGTTTCAAATTTTTGAAATAAACTATTTACGTTTTCAAAACCAAACATTAAAATTCAAGTTTTAACGATACTACTGTCCATAAGTAACAGTTTTTTGTCTGTTCGGCTGTGGACACCTGTACCTAAAAATACTCTATGGGTAAGAGATCGCAGAACAAAGGCTGGCTAGCCCAGTACATGAATTCCATTGGCTTGAAGACATTTTTGAGTAAGAACAGCACTATATGAGCCCGCTCGTAATCCTGCTGGATAAGATATCCCTGAGCGTAAACAAATAAATGGAACCATGTCAGGCCGAAGCACTTGATTGATGTAACATCTCGCTGTTCAATCCACGTCTCAGCTATGATCTTGAATGTTCTTAATGACACTAAGCTGCCTTCGCTAACTACACGCAATAGCTCGCCACACAATTACGCTTATTTCACCTGATATGTCATGCTGTTTTACGCACGCGTCGCCTTGGCATACCTAACACCTATACATCGAAACACCCGGAAACAACAACCGGCGTGATTCACGCTGAAGTGAGATTTGTCACTGAAACGCATATGTCAGTCGCTTAGACGCCAATTTACGCACTTCATGCACTAGCGTAAGTGTTCCGTACTGTGTCGACGCGTTAAGTTTGGTCATGACAGGGACGTCTAGCTCTCAAACATGCATCGCATAAGGGCGGCGATCAATGTCAGTGCTTATTAGTCGGTAGTTGAGACCCATTGTTTATCTACAGTGTAACAGCTGCCGGCGGAAATCTGTTTCGCATATGCGTCTGACGGTCGAATCGATCTTGACGTACGGACGTCGGTCTTCCGCTACATCGACGTCCACTAGCGTCTTCTGTATATAGTAAGATGTCGCTCCAATAGACGACAGATCACACACATGTGGCACCCAAAATCAGAGTCAACGTCATCCACTTTTCTACCAGCTTCTAACTGTCCAGGGGTACGCGTACGATCCTTTCATGAAAAATGTTGCAATACGCTCTCACTAAATGCTTTTTTGAGAACAAATTTCAGTTTCTTCTTTTCTAGGCACGACCTTACATTACACATTAAAAGTTTGATCCTGAACATGTGGTTTCTAACCATACTGGAGTGAGGGTGGTGCACAGGATCGACGTGGCCGGATTGCTAACCAGCTGTCACGGTTGATTGATTTAACCTTTTTAGCTTAAGGGCATGGTGCCTTAGTGTGTTGTAATCGTTTGGTTTCAGAATCAAAGCACTGAGAGTGTGGATGTAGGTTGGAGTAATAGGCCTGGGCTGAGATTTAAACTGTTTCATTTAACTCTGTAACAAATAGTGAAGATTTTGATAAGAAGACGCATTCGGCTGCGTCTGATCTTGGTCTACACAGTTTGCCAAGCTCACCCTATGATTCCAGGATAACCCTCTTCCGTCTTATGGAATACCCCGATCCCACTGCGGCTATTTTCTACAAGACAAAAAGTTATTCTGACAATTCAGTGATAGTCACTAGACATTAGCACTGAAGCGCCTTTCTTATTATCAATTTCGGGTGGAATGCCAAACATTCAACCCAAACATAGCCGCGTCGTTTGTCAGTGTTGGGTACAACATGTAAGTGTTATCTGTAAAATCTGCACATGAATCAAATGTTGGATCTGACAAACAATGTAAACTCAGTTCAAAAGCCACACAACACGGTGCTGATCTTGTTCTACACTTTTTTGCATTAGTTACTAACATCTTAAGTTTAAACGAATCAGTCAAAGTCCCCGTTCATGACCAGCCTGCATTTAGAGACAATCGGCTTGAGTGTTGTCAGTGCTTTGATTTATTCACTGCCTTGGGTTTCTGGAGTGCACTCTTCCGTCACTGAAGTTGGGCTGGTCCATTCTGCTAAATATATGACACCTAGAATTATATCACAGGACCTACACTAAATATCTGTACCATATTCCAGGGTTGAAAGGGACAGCCTTTCTTTTCAATTTCTCCACACTGACCTAAACTTGACCTCGAGAGTCAGAAAGAAAACCCATTAAAATTCTTGTCTACAGCTGACCTGGTCCAACAGCAGGCTGGTCTTTAAGGATTAAATATTGACAGCACTGATAGAAAACAGTGTAAAACCTGAGCAGACTGCTGAGCATACGCCGCATTGATCTGGGTATAGTCTTCGGCAAACCCGTCGCATGATGCAGCTGATTCATATGAAATGCTGAATCGTCAAGTCGTCTGCTTCAAAAGTTTGTATTACGCTTACAGGATAACTAATACGCTTGTACAATTTTGATTACTGCGCCAAACCGGACTACATTTTGTGCGGACTCATATTTCTATGGCGGTCAAAGCCGGAAGAAAAAGCCTGAATTGCTTTAAACGTGCAGCACAGCAAGAATAGACAAATGGAATCTGTCATTAAAAAATCAGCCCTTTTTTCTTTCTTTTTTTCTTTTTCATTTTATCAGATTCTTGAGGGGCTGGTGGAATAACAATCTAATAAGTTATTTTATCAGGCCTAATTTCACTTTATGATGAGCTTTGGTTAACAGAATGGTGATTCTGAAAATATTATAATATAATTCCCTTGCATAAACATTTAAATTTTTTATTTATTCAGCAGGATTAGGGTAAAATATGATTTTCAAGGAAGAGTACCATAATGATCCTAAGTATTGGGACAGGCTGGCCTTAGCAGACAGTACAGACCCAGACCAGACTGCTCCTAAAGGAGAGTCTGACAGGGTCTACACTGTTTGCCATTCCGCCTGCACCTTTTGGACTCATTGCTGGATTGTGAAACAAATTTGTTAAAATTTAAGGAGAAATACAACAAGTCGTCAAGGTGTCCAGATTTTTTGGATTTTTACGGTAAGTCTGAATATTAACTGGTTTTAACGCATAGGACATGGCAAAACCAGGAAACCTAGGCAGTAAGAGAGGGTACCCCAATAAATCAGGCCTTTACTGCCTTGAATTCCCCTCGATTTTCTGATATTCCACATACTGTTGGGAGCCGGCCTCGTTGGCTCAGTCGGATGCGCGTCTGACTGGTGATCAGGAGGACGCGGGTTCGACTCCCGCCGGGGTCGGCAACATTCTTTCGTGGAGATTGATCATGAAATCTTTTCTACGGTCATTCTCTCCCTTCCGCTGATTCAAGAAGGGCAGTTGTCAGTTTCTGGCGAAAGAATGTGCACTGTACTGGTTAACCGCTTACGTATAAGCCTGCCCAGGAAAGTGTGGATAGGTAAACTGACCGGCTCAAAAATGACCTAAATAGTGTTGACTGGGCCGTTAAACTCCAATCCAAACAAACAAAAACATACTGTTGGTCTATAAGGGGCTGCCATTTTACAGGAGAGGTTGTCTTCCATATATAGAAATCACATGATAAACCGGGAAGTGTTTAAGACACTTTAAAAAAAAAGATTCAGGAGATCTTTTTTGTTTGTTTGATTTGAGGTTTAACGTCCCCGTCAACACTGTAAAGGTCATTTTGGAGACGTTGCTTCCAATTTTGTGGGACTTTTACCCGACATTGAGATGAAATGACATCTCAAGCCCTGTCGCCCAATGAAACTAATAGGGTTTATTAGCATGGATGGCCCACCTCGCACCGCGGTTCCTGGACAGGCTTAGATCCTCTAAGCGGTTTACCAGTACTAGTGTGCGGGCCGGATTCAGCTCTGCGTGGAAGCATCATGCAGCCCATATATTTCTTCAAGCCCCTATGGGCGGGGGCTTTCAGGAGATCTAATACTGAAAAGAATCGGTGACAGTCCATCTATACGTTTCTTCATCTTTCTCACTGGTAATGATTTTGGGTCTGTTTTCCAGAAAATTGCTATGAAATCCAGATTGTCTGATTGTACATTCTATATTAGGGTCATGTTTTCCGTGGGTAAAGCCCAGCACCTGGCTTTCGGGTAAAGAGTTGTGCATTTGTATGAAAACAGGTCCATTTCTGTGTGGGACACTTGGTCTGATTGAGTGCATCAAGGATTTCAGTTTGAGTTTTATTACATTAACAAGTCGCCCCCGCCCATCAGGGCTTGAAAAAATAGATGGGCTGCATGATGCTTCCACGTAGAGCTGAAACCGACCCGCGCACGAGTACTGGTAAACCGCTTAGAGGATCTAAGCCTGCCCAGCAAAGCTGTGCGAGTCAGCCTGTCCAGGCTTATAAACCCTATTGGTTTCATTGGGCGGCAGGTCATTTCATCTCAGTGTCGGGTAAAAGTCCCACAAAATTGGAAGCAAGCAATGTCTCCAAAATGACCTTTACAGTGTTGACGGGGACGTTAAACCTCAAATCAAACAAACATTAACAAGACCATGAAAAGAACAGGTCTCCTGTAAATCCTGCTTTTTATATGGAAAAGTGGGATTTACAAAGATGTACACTATTTGTATTTTTATTTCAACGGTACACCTACAGTCTCATGAGTGAGTGTTTGAGTTTTATGTCCCACCAACAGCTAAGGTCATACGGAGGCGGTACCTTGGTTTAAAGACTCATCCGAAAGTCTGGAGAAGCCCGGGATCGATCCTGCGACCCCTGGTTTACAAGGCGAGTAGCGTAACCACTGCATCACAGAGGCTTCTACCTACAGTCTTATAATGCTTGGACTGAAAAAATAAGAGAATATCACAAATTGTCAACAGAAATACCATTTTAGGGATATGGAATTGATATTTTTTTAATTAATGTTGATCGTTTCGTAAATAGTGAAGGACCTGATAAGATGCTGTATTCTTTGGCATGTGATCTGGGCTTGCATGGTTTGCTGTTACCTCGTTTTGGGCTTTCCTTGTATAAAGTTTGTTTCTTGAAACAATTTTTTTTAGTTTCCACATATTCCTCCCACTGACACTTTAATATCTATTCATTGATTAACCCATTTTATATGGAACACCCCAAAACGGGTTACTTGCGAACAGTGTAGGCCCTGATCAGATGCCGCTTTTTGCGGCATCTAATCAGGGCCTACACTGTTTGCAAAAAGTTCAGCCAAATAAATTTTGAAGATTACAAATTGACAATGCTAAATTTTGAAATGGACTACTGCTATATATGGTGGAAGATTCCATTCAGTACAAAATGGGCTAACTTGTGGTATACATCAGGACATTATGACTGTCATAAGTGGCTGTCTCTGATCAGTACACAAACAATCCATCATACCTGGAATATTTCATTTAAATGTCATAATCAGATTTAACTTTGATACAATCATGTGTTTTAAAAAGAAAACTGGATTTTTAGCAGATTACATGTAAGCAATTTATTGATGGTTTTGTGTATATTTGTTTGAATTAAGGTTTACAACATCCCCGTCAACACTATTTAGGTCATTTCGGAGAAATTCGGCTTCCAATTTTGTGGGACTTTTACCCGACATTGAGATGAAATGACATCTCAAGCCCTTATATTGTATTGGACCATCCGACTCAGAAACATTCTCTCATAGTGATTTTCTATGATCATTTTCTCAAGCTGATTCACCGGCCCCGATAGCTCAGTTGGTAGAGTGTCCGCTCCGTGGAACGGGAGGTCACGGGTTTGATCCCGGGCCGCGACATACCAAAGTTGTTAACAATGGTACTAGCTGCTCCTCACTTGGGACTCAGATTTACGGGGTAGAGCTAGGACTGGTCGACCCAGTGTCAGGATAATGTGACTGGGTGTGGTATCATGTAATGTGTCAGGGACATGATACTTCAGTGAGGCAGCACTATAAAAGTGAGCATTGAGCTCCCTGTCGCAACCAGACACCGTCGTGATATGACTGAAAAATTGTTGAAAGCGATGTTAAACCCGAATTCACACACACACACACACACACACACACACACACACACACACACACACACACACACACACACACACACACACACACACACACACACACACACACACACACACACACACACACACAATCAATAGGGGCTTGAAGAAATATATGGACTGCATGATGCTTCCACGCAGAGCTGAATCGGGCCCGCACACTATTACTGGTAAACTGCTTAGAGTCCAGGAACGCGGTGCAAGGCGGACCGTCCATGCTAATAAACCCTATTGGTTTCATTGGGCGACAGGGCTTGAGATGTCATTTCATCTCAGTGTCGGGTAAAAGTCCCACAAAATTGGAAGCAATGTCTCCAAAATGACCTTTACAGTGTTGAAGGGGAAGTTAAACATCAAATCAAACAAACAAACAAACACACACACACTCACGCTGATTCAAGAAGGGCAGTTCTGCTGATTCAAGAAGGGCAGTTGTCAGTTTCTCAGTGTGCACTGTACTGGTAAACGGTTTAGGTATCAGCCTGCCCCAGGAAAGGTGTGGATAGACCGGCTCGATATGACTTAACCCATTGTATGCGGGACACCCCTAAAGGGGTACCTTGGCAAACAGTGCAGGCCCAGATCAGATGCCGCAGATCTGGGCCTGCACTATTTGCTAACAGAATTTTATATCTAAAATAGAAAAATAGGCTGACACCCCTTGTCCAACATATAGCAATGGAAGAGTCCACTAGTACACAATGGGTTAATGTTGACTGGGCCGTTTAACTCCAAACAAACAAACATTTTTTGTGCTTCCAAGTCCTATAGTCACTTCCTATGGTACTGAGGCACAAACACTTTCTGTGCTTGCAATTAACCCATTTAGTACCAGAAACCCCAAAACAGATATCCTGGCAAACAGTGCAGGCCCAGACCATACGCCACGTTCTGCGCATCTGATCAGGGCCTCCACTGTTTGCTAAAAGTTCAGCCATTTTCCAAATAAATTTTGATGAAAACACAACCTGATACCCCTAAATTTTGAAAGTACTCCTGCTATATATAAGGTTCCATTTGGTACAAAAAGGGTTAAGGCAAAAACACTCTCTATGCTTTCAAGGCACAAACTTTTTCTGTGCTTCTGAGGTATGCACACTTAACTCGCTTCAGAGGCACAAATACTTGCTATGCTTCTGTTGCACAAATACTTTCAAGGCACAAACTCTTTCTCTGCTTTAGAGGCATAAATACAGTAGAATCTCGGTGATTCGAGTGCCGATTTTTCGAAACTACCGGATTTTTCGAAAGTGTGTGTCGGTCCCGAACTTTTTTGCTATTATTTTATGTAAAAATATTACCGATTTTTCGAATTTCGATTTTTCGAATAAGATTGTTGGTCCCCATCATAGGGGCTTGAATCATGAAAAAAAAAATGAAAAAAAAAAAAAAAAAAAATTTTTTTTTTTTTTTTTTTTTTGGGGTACTATATTAGAGACAAGGGGGGAAACTTCGGCTCCATTTTTTGTGGGGTTACCTCATTTTACCCAGGGTATCTTTTTCGCAAATGCAGTTTTTCACCTGCTTGTTACGTTCTTACAAAATGGGTTTATGTGGCTTCTTTTAGGTACAGAAGGGTTTTGTGTGGCAAAATGGGTTTGTGTGGCTAGCCTCACAAACCCATTTTTCTGTTAGTATAGAGGGGTTCAGGGGGACTAAAAAAATCAAATAATAAAAAAAAAGACACATAAATTTATGTCCATCACCTTGGACATGGATGTCCAGGATTATGAGGCTAAACTTTGAGATTATGGGGCTGAGCCACATAAATTTAACTGGCTGTCCTGGGGCTGAATGCTGCAGTAGGAAAAAGTCCCTCTATGTGAGGAGCTAGACCCATAAGATGTATCAGTGCACTATAAAGAAAGTTCTGTTCTACCTTTAGAGGGCTAGATATCACAACCTCTGGTAGCCACATAAGTTTAGACAAAGACGGTTTCGTACAGACAGCCTTTATGTGGCTGATGTCCAAAGTTTGTGTGGCTAGCCACATTAGATGTACAGATTTGTGTGTCTTATAGCCACATAAACCGTTAGCCACATAAAAATTTTAGCCCCATAAAATATGGACAGGTGCAGCCACACAAACCCAAAATGTGGGTCCGTCCGAATTATACAAGTTAAATATGTCCACTTTGCAACAATAATCCGCCTCTGTCTGTCACTTGCAGGAAACATGTTTTTCTCGCATGGAAGCAAAATTCGGCATAAACGTGTGACAAAAATTTTCAGGTTTTCATCAATCACAAGCGAACTAGTGTTACGGAGGAAACTTTTTTCGCTTTCAACTGATGTCTTTCATTAAAAGAACCTCTCTTGACCAATTTGAATCCAAAATGATGTATTTCTGCTCTAAATTTAGATTTTACTACTTTTACATCGCTTTATGTAACAGATCAAGAAAACAATCGTCGCGAAGCTTGGTTTTTCTGCTGATTCCGGGCTACTCTATCAATGAACTAACGACCGGAATGACCGGTGCTGTTTAATTTTTATACCGTTCGAAGTAGTGACAAATGAGCATTATCGCTATTTTTCTTCCATTTTCAACTAAACCCCAAGAGGGGACACAGACGTTGTATACTGCATATACGCCAGTTTTGAATGCTGAAAGAGTACACAGTCACCATGTAATTACGGTAGGGTTCTTTAACCTGCACAGGGGATGGTTCTCCCTGCACAGAGGTCTCCAGTTGACGTCCAGATTCGAAGGACGATGCACTTAAACTCCGTTCAGAAAATCTGAATCATCGATTTTTTCGTTTCTCGCTTTAAATACTCATTTTAGCCCCTACATCACTATGGGAAAGTTTTAGACCTCACCCTCCGCCGATTTCTCCAGCAAGTGGTATGCCTCTGGGACAGTCAGGAAATGCTGTGATTACTTGGAGAAAATTGCAAAATCTATATTTTCTTCCACAGACTAAGACATTCTGACAGGTTCGACACACCCTTTCAAACCATATATAGAAGTGGTTACTGCTCTTGTACATTACAAGGCCGTCTATGTTTTATTTGCACGATCACTCCATGGAAAATCATGAGCTGTGACACCACATCTCATATCGGTATAATTCTTTTTGACGATTGTTGACAGCACATCGCGCTAGTGACTCCCCAGTCCTAGTGAGCCTCTATCTGGCCATTCGAATATAAGGTGTATCGCAATTGCATATCTATTTATAAAGTGTGTCACATGGATTTGAATATTTATTACTTTACCTGACAATCATCATCAAATGGACTTAGTCTGTGCTCTCATTTCTTTGTTTTGCAATTTTCTCCCAAGTAATCACAGCCTTTCCTGACTGTCGCAGAGGCATACGACTTGCTGGAGAAATCGGCGGAGGGTGAGGTCTAAAACTTTCCCATTGTGATGTAGGGGCTAAAATGAGTATTAAAAGCGAGAAACGAAAAAATCGATGATTCAGATTTTCTGAACGGAGTTTAATGATATTCATACCTGCAAAATTTATTATGCCAATGGAACGTGTTCTGACGCCGAAATTTTGTCACCGCTGCTGGGGATCGAACCTGGGACCTTTAGCATCTGAGGCACTGATCTAGGTGGTTGGCTAAATTTAGGAAGGCAGGGATTAGCCGTAGTTATCTCCTTACCGGACTCAGAAAAAAGTGAAATGTAGTTTTTGTTGAAATAGAGGACGTTTTGTGTTATTTTCAAAACAGTTTCACTCATGCTTGTGTAGACAGAAATAAAACAAGAGGACCCTGTATCGCTCACCTGAGCTAACATTTTCAAAGTTTCAGGAAGTGCCAACCTTTACTGAAGGATTAATGGAAGGACATGGTGATGACAGGGTAAGCATTTTCTGCAAATCAAGTAGAATGTAACTCTATGATAAATAGACAGACCTCACCAGTTTTGAATTGCATCCAGGCTTTTATTCCCTACTTGCTAAGAAGATCCGATATAAACTGATGTGGCTATGGTGATGACCAGTTCAAAAATAAGCAATTAACTGCTGCAATCAAGGGGATGTTACTCTGTGACAAATAGGCAAACCTCACGAGTTTTCAAACTCCTCCGAGCTTTTCTGCCTGACTTATTTGTTTGAAAGTTTCATAAAGATCCGATCAAAACTGAAGGGGCAGCAGTGCTAACAAGGTCGAAAATAGGCATTTTTAAGCAATCAAAGGCACGTAACTCTTTGATAAATGTGCTGACTTGGCCAGTATTCAAACTCATCCAAGGTTTTATTCCCAGCCACCTTATATATAAGTTTCAGAAAGATCCGATCAAAACTGAAGGGGCTAGGGTGATGACAAGGTCAAAATTTGGGATTTTTAGCAATCAAAGGGATGTTTCTCTAAAATAAATGGGCCAACTTGACCAGTTTTCGAACTCATCCGAGGTTTCATCCCCAGCCACCTTACATATAAGTTTCAGAAAAATTCGATCAAAACTGAAGGGGCTACGGTGATGACAAGGTCAAAAATCAACGTTTTCAGCCATCAAAGGGACATAACTCTACGATAAATAGGCTGACTTGGCCTGTTTTCGAACTCAT
The DNA here is from genome assembly GCA_963580285.1 of Lucinisca nassula. Lineage (NCBI taxonomy): Eukaryota > Metazoa > Mollusca > Bivalvia > Lucinida > Lucinidae > Lucinisca > Lucinisca nassula. The sequence goes on along the minus strand of OY757018.1, from coordinate 140,939,745 downwards.
CCAAGATTTTATCCCCAGCCACCTTACATATAAGTTTCAGAAAGATCCGATCAAAACTGAAGGGGTATGGTGATGACAAGGACATAAATCTATAATAAATGGGCCAACTTGGCTGGTATTCGAAAATCATCCTAGGTTTTATCCCCAGTCACCTTACATATAAGTTTCAGAAAGTTCTGATCAAAACTGAAGGGGCTACGGTGAAGACAAGTTCAAAAATCGACATTTTCAGCCATCAAAGGGACATAACTATATAGTAAATAGGCCACCTTGACTGGTATTCGAACTCATCCGAGGTTTTATCCCAAGCCACCTTACATATAAGTTTCAGAAAGATCCGATCAAAACTGAAAGGGCTACGGTGATGACAAGGTCAAAAATCGGCATTTTCAGCAATCAAAGGGTCGTTACTCTGTAATAAATGGACCAACTTGGCTGGTTTTCGAACTCATCCGAGATTTTATCCCCAGCAACTTTACATATGAGTTTCAGAAAGATTCAATCAAAACTGAAAGGGCTACGGTGATGACAAGGTCAAAAATCAGCATTTTCAGCAATCAAAGGAATGTTACTCTAAGATAAATGGGCCGACTTGGTCGGTTTTCGAACTCATCCGAGATTTGATCCCCAGCCACCTTACATAAAAGTGTCAGAGAGATCCGATAAAAACTGAAGGGGCTACGGTGATGACAAGGTCAAAAATCGGCATTTTCAGCAATCAAAGGGAAATAACTCTATGATAAATGGGCCGACTTGGCCGGTTTTCGAACTCATCCGAGGATTTATCCCCAGCCACCTTATATATAAGTTTCAGAAAGATCCGATCAAAACTGAAGGGGTTACGGTGATGACAAGCATTTTCCCATTGTAAGTCTATGTGACCTTATGATTGCAATAGCAACCAAAGTTTTCATGCGATTTTAAAAAAAAGCTAATGTCATCAATGCCCCACCAGAGGCATGCTACAGATGAGAAATGATTGAGATCAGCCTGCAGGCTGCAGAGATGTAGCTGCTCAAAAGTGTGAACGGACGGACGGACGATGGAGGACCCACTATACTAGAAGCTCCCCTGGAGCCTTCGGCCCAGGTGAGCTAAAAAAATGCCACCAATACGTAAATGTTCAAAATGATGCAGCATGGAAACAATTTGTTCCCTATTGCAACATATTCCTTTTTATGTTTTGAAATTTTGATCCTGGGTCGCTAATGGCCAGTAAATAACAATAAGCACTATTTAGGTTGGGCCCATTGGGTGATTTAAGGGGACAGAACCCCTACAGTGCAGCACACACATGCTCTCTCATCCGCGAGTTTCTGAAGTGGACGCTCTATTTATGAATTCGGCCAAATCCATTGATGTAGGGACTTGGGTAAGAAAAAACACTGCTCAATTCTTCTGCTCAGCAAGTTTGTTTTAATCTGAATAGGCACCACAACTCTCCACAGCACGGCAAACAAAAAAGGTCAGAATAAGCTCAAGCATATCAACCTTGATTTTTTTTTGTTGGGGGGGGGGGGGGGGGGAGGGGGTGAGGGGGGGGGGTCATTTTAAGGTCCTTTCGAGTTTATTTCACTCATATCAAGCCGATTGTTAATCACATGTGGTCGAACACCGAAGTATCCGGTAAAAAAAAAAAAAAAAACACCAGGCCTTCCGTTGCAGAACTCTTGAATGCCTTAAAATAGATGACTTTTATGAAAGGTTTGATTGTGAAGTGCTTAGATCTGTTGAAAAAGTACTTGTATTAGCCTAGAGTGTATTGGAAAGTAAGTGAGAAATGGGACCTTTTCAATATATAGGACATTTAATTTTGGTGCTTTTGAGTAAAGCGGCATTCCAATCTTAGTGTTTCTCGACCAGGCTATTAAAAGGTTATAAAACATTTTTCATGCTCAATTCAGTCGAGCGTTAAATTTGTAATGTTAGCTATTTTTAAATACTAACAGTTCATCAATTTTCCTGCTTAGATTTGTTTGTTTGATTTGAGGTTTAACGTCCCCGTCAACACTGCAAAGGTCATTTTGGAGACGTTGCTTCCAATTTTGTGGGACTTTTACCCGACCTTAAGATGAAATGACGTCTCAAAGCCCTGCTGCCCAATGAACAAATAGGGTTAATTAACATGGACGGGCCGACTCACACCGCTTTGCCTGGGAAGGCTTAGATGCTCTAAGCGGATTTCCAGTACTTGTGTGCGGGTCGGTTTCAGCTCTTCATGCCCCGATGGGCGGGGCCGTTTCCTGCTTAGATATGAGCTAAATAATAAAATGTATGATGGGATTGAGACCAAAACAAGGAATTTTCAAGCAAGTTTTCAGTTTAGTTAAGTATCATGTAGGGTTTTGTCGAGCATGAGACTTTAATTCACTGAAAACGAACCCGAAGCCACGTCCGCAATATTAATTATTTTTCTCACCCAAACACTTTAAGGAATTTATTTGTTTGATTAGATGTTTAAAGTGCCCATCAACAGGTCATTTTGGAGACGTTGAATCCATTTTGTGGGACTTTTACTCGACAGTGAATGAATTGACATCTCAGACCCTGTCGCCCAATGAAACAAATAGGGTTTATAAGCATGAACGGTCTGACTCGCACCGCTTTGCCCGAAAAGGCATAGATTCTTTGAGCGGTTTAGCAGTACTCGCGTGCGGTCGGTTTCAGCTCTGCTTGGAAGCGTCACCCAGCCCACCTATTTCTTTAAGCCCTGATGGGCAGGTCCGAAAACTTTAAAGAATGCATTGTGAACTGCACAAATATACAGAATTTAATAAGCGATAAAGCACATTCACACCAATGTAACACAACAAAATGTCTGTATTTTAATATTCATACCTCCTGGAGAATATCGTCATCATTTTTCCAGTGAGCCGCTAAGTTTGTGTCCAAAGCATCCGTTTACATGTAAAGTGCTATGCATGAAATAAAAACCAGTGCATGTACATTTCATGACCTGCTTTCTTTGACACTTGACAGCAGTTTGATGACAAATTGAATGTCCATTTCATTAAAAGTTGATAAGGACATGTCATTCTGACTGTTAAAAATGTACATTTAAGGGGAAATTGAGAAGCTGCTCCCCTAATTGCATGGATAACAAAACATACTACAGAAGACGGTTATGAAAACAAAATTACCTCAGGCTCAATGTGGGTGTTTTGCAATGACTGACATAATGAGATAGCTAGAGTGAGCAGCGATATGAGGCAAAGAAAACAAACACTTAAGAAATGAAATTTATTTTTCTGCTGTTCATGATAGTACGAACGCAGTGGGTTGTATGCAAAGTAAGTGAACCCCGAAGGGCTTCATGTAAACTTTGTTAGCGACTCGCTGTCGTTCATATTTTCATGAAAAGCAGAAAAATTAAGTTTATTGTTTTATAATAACATTCTATGCCCCTCATCACTAGGCGAAAAATAATGCTTATAGGGCAAACTTTTTAAACTGAAAAACATTTACACGCCATTTTACTACAAAGAGAGGAACAGCGTTGACCTCACCAACGCCCGTAGAGGACTATGGTTTAGAATGACGTCACTTGATGTCACTGAAAATCATGTGACTCGATGCGTTCACTGAAGTATGAACTATACTGTTTTCTATGTGTTTACATTACATTTTTTTTTAATTTATGAGCCGGATAAATTCCATAAATTCAGTTGAGCATGAAAAAAAAGTTTTATAATCCTTGGGCCAGGTTGGTGCAGTGTAGGTCTGTACACCGTTCTTTCTACCTCTGGAATGAACAGTACACAATATTTCCATACCCCTCTACTTAATCTTAAGACCTCAACAAATTTAATCCAAATATCTGAGAGAGAGAGAGAGAGAACAGCAAACATCAGACAAAATACATGTTGAAACCATTGGTTTCCACTTATCACAAAGAAAAAAAAGAAAGAAAAATCCTACAGGCCTATTGGCACCAAAACAGCCATTGTTATTTAGGTAACAATATAAGAACACACGCTTAAAGTCGTCACTCATTCTGACCACTATGAATTCAAATTTGTAAAACAATTTCAAGTTATTTCTAGCCGTATCTCTTTTAACTAAAATTCCGAACCGTTTGGCTTAACTACGGAACCCTGGAAGGGACATGATTTTTATTTTTATTATGTTGTGCGAACAAGATAATATCTTGAGCGGACAAGATATTATCTTGTTCGAACAACATATTATTTTGTGCGGACAAGATATTATCGTGTGCCCACAAGATATGATCTTGTTCGCACAACATAATATCTTGTGCGCACAAGATATTATCTTGTTTGCACAACATATTATCTTGTTTGCACAACATAGATCTTGGGAAGTTGTGCGGACAAGATATCATCTTGTGCGGACAAGATATTATCTTGTGCGGACAAGATAATATCTTGTGCGCCCAAGATCTATGTTGTGCAGACAAGATATTATCTTGTGCGGACAAGATAATATCTTGTTCGCACAACTTAATATCTTGTGCGGACAAGATAATATCTTGTCTGCACAAGATAATATGTTGTCCGCACAAGATAATATCTTGTGCGGACAAGATATTATGTTGTGCGGACAAGATATTATGTTGTGCGGACAAGATAATATCTTGTCTGCACAAGATAATATGTTGTCCGCACAAGATAATATCTTGTCCTCACAAGATATTATCTTGTTCGCACAACTTAATATCTTGTGCGGACAAGATAATATCTTGTCTGCACAAGAGAATATGTTGTCCGCACAAGATAATATGTTGTGCGGACAAGATATTATGTTGTGCAGACAAGATATTATGTTGTGCGGACAAGATAATATCTTGTCTGCACAAGATAATATGTTGTCCGCACAAGATAATATCTTGTCCGCACAAGATATTATCTTGTGTGCACAACTTATAAAATAAAAAAACCATGTCCCTTCCCGGGTTCCGTACTTAACACTGCTGCAGTTTTAGCTCACGGTCACGTAGTGACGAGGTGAGCTTTTGGGATCACTTTTTGTCCGTCGTCCGTCGTGCGTGCGTCCGTGCGTCCGTGCGTGCATGCGTGCGTAAACAATTTCTTTAAACGACATCTTCTCCTAAACCACTTATCGGATTTTGACCAAACTTCACAGGAATGATCCTTAGGTGGTCCCCTTTCAAAGTTGTTCAAATGGTTCCGGTCCGTTGCACATCTAGGTCACAGGAGCCAAAAATAGATTTTTTTCACCAAAAACTTAAAAAATCTTCTTCTCTGAAACCACAAGGCCCAGGTCTTTGATATTTGGTATGAAGCTTTATCTAGTGGACCCCTACCAAGATTGAGCAAATTATAGTGCTGGGGCCAAAAATGCCCCCGCCCCGGGCCCCTTTGGTTTTACATAGGCTTATGTAGGGAAAATCTTTAAAAATCTTCTTCTCTGAAACCACAAGGCCCAGGACTTTGATATTTGGTATGAAGCTTCATCTAGTGGACCCCTACCAAGATTGTTCAAATTATAGTGCTGGGACAAAAAATGCCCCCGCCACGGGGCCCTTTGGTTTTACATTGGCTTATATAGGGAAAATCTTTAAAAATCTTCTTCTCTGAAACCACAAGGCCCAGGGCTTTGATATTTGGTATGAAGCTTCATCTAGTGGACCCCTACAAAGATTGTTCAAATTATAGTGCTGGGGCCAAAAATGCCCCCGCCCCGGGGCCTTTTGGTTTTACATAGGCTTATATAGGGAAAATCTTTAAAAATCTTCTTCTCTGAAACCACAAGGCCCAGGACTTTGATATTTGGTATGAAGTTTGATCTTGTGGACCCCTACCAAGATTGTTCAAATTATAGTGCTGGGGCAAAAATTGCACACGTCCCGGGGCCCTTTGGTTTTACATAGGCTTATATAGGGAAAATCTTGAAAAATCTTCTTCTCTGAAACCGCAAGGCCCAGGACTTTGATATTTAGAATGAAGCTTCATCTATTGGACCTCTACCAAGATTGTTCAAATTATAGCCTTTGGGCCAAAAATGCCCCCGCCCCGGGGCACTTTGGTTTTACGTAGACTTTTATAGGGAAAATCTTTAAAAATCTTCTTCTCTGAAACCACTAGGCCTAGGTCTTTTATATTTGGTATGAAGCTTCATCTAAAGGACCCCTAACAAGATTATTCAAATTATAGTGCTGAGGCCAAAAATGTCCCCACCCCGGGGCCCTTTGGTTTTACATAGGCTTATATTGGGAAAATCTTTAAAAATCTTCTTCTCTGAAACCGGAAGGCCCAGGACTTTGATATTTGGTATGAAGCTTCATCTAGTTGACCCCTACCAAGATTGTTCAAATTATAGTGCTGGGGCAAAAAATGCCCCCGCCGTGGGGCCCTTTGGTTTTAGATAGGCTTATATAGGGAAAATCTTTAAAAATCTTCTTCTCTGAAACCGCAAGGCCCAGGACTTTGATATTTGGTATGAAGCTTCATCTAGTGGACCCCTACCAAGATTGTTCAAATTATCAAATTATAGCCCTTGGGCCAAAAATGCCCCTGCTCCGGGGCCTTTTGGTTTTACATAGACTTATATAGGGAAAATCTTTAAAAATCTTCTCTGAAACCACAAGTCCTAGGTCTTTTATATTTGGTATGAAGCTTCTTCTAAAGGACCCCTACCAAGATGATTCAAATTATAGTGCTGGGGCCAAAAGTGGCCCCGCCCCGGGGCCCTTTGGTTTTACATAGGCTTATATAGGGATAATCTTTAAAAATCTTCTTCTCTGAAACCACAAGGCCCAGGACTTTGAAATTTGGTATGAAGCTTCATCTAATGGACCTCTACCAAGATTGTTCAAATTATAGCCCTGGGGCCACAAATGCCCCCACCCCGGGGCCCTTTGGTTTTACATAGATTTATATAGCCCCGGGGCCATTTGGTTTTGCATAGGCTTATGTTGGAAATATCTTTAAAAAAAATCTTCTTCTCTGAAACCGCAAGTCCCAGGTCCTTGATATTTGATGTGTAGCTTCATCTAGTGGACCTTTGCCAAGATTGTTCAAATTATAGCCTTTGTTGATGTTTGGTATGAAGCTTCACCTTTAAGACCTCCCTCAACATTATGCACATTAAAGCCCTGAGGCCAATAATGGCCCTCTCTGGGGCCCACTTGTTAGACTATGGATCAGGTGAGCGATCCAGGGCCATCATGGCCCTCTTGTTATTTATTTTTTATCTTTTGCTTAGCTAACCGTCGCCGTGTACCGGGAACGAGCGTTTTAACATAAGGTGACGACGTCATGTACACAGCGGCCCCCGCCCAAAGGGGCTTGAAGAAATATATGGGCTGCATGATGCTTCCATGCAGAGCTGAATCTGGCCCCCCACTAGTACTGGTAAACCGCTTAGAGGATCTAAGCCTGTCCAGGAACCGCAGTACGAGGCGGACCGTCCATGCTAATAAACCCTATTGGTTTCATTGGGTGACAGGGCTTGAGATGTCATTTCATCTCAATGTCGGGTAAAAGTCCCACAAAATTGGAAGCAATGTCTCCAAAATGACCTTTACAGTGTTGACGGGGACGTTTAACTGCAAATCAAACAAACAAACAAACGTCATGTACACACGTTCTTTAGCACTCTGCCAAAAACACATAGATTTTATACGATACCCATTGTGCAAGAAACTGACAAACATTTCCCCTTCAATACGGAGCTTTCTAGCAATCTCCTCGATAACGTGGGTTGTGCCCGTCCCAGTCTGGACATAAACAAGGCAGTTGGGCCAAGTTGGGCCTTGTTTTTTTTTGTTTTTTTTTCTTCTCAGATCAAAGATCGTCTTTTGCTTTTTAGTAAACATTTTATTTCCTTTTCTGCGCATGTATCAAAAAAGTTACAGCGGCTGATTGGAAGTTGACCGCAAAGCGATACAATACAAAAACCCCAGAGCACAGCCCATTATACGTAGAAACACCATCCAGTAATCTTATCTGCGTAATACGTGTATACGTAGTCCTAGCAGAATATGTTACATTGACAAAATAAATCAAAGGAGAAATCAAGGCTATCACACACATTTTAACAGTATCAACTCCACTGCCGGATGTAGTATCCGAAGTTCCGGACTATATCTGTCTGCACGTCCCGCCTTTTAAACACGACGATTATGGCAAGCGCCCGGGTTTCTGTACCGATCATTGACAGAACACTGCGGAAAGCGAAGCAAAAGTTGGAAAATCTATATTTAGAACTGCGAGTACATCTTTTAGGATTCAAATTGGCAAAGCGAGCTAAAGTTAAATGAAAGACAACGGGTGAAAGTGAAAAAAGTTCCCCCCGTATCACTAGTTCGGTTGTGATTGATGAAAACCTGAAAATTTTTGTCACACGTTTATGCCGAATTTTGCTTTGCTGAGTTAATCCATGCGAGAAAAACATGTTTCCTGCAAGTGGCAGACAGAGGCGGATTATTTTTGCAAAGTGGACTTATTTAACTTGTATAATTCATTATAAACAGGTAAAAAACTGCATTTGCGAAAAAGATACACTGGGTAAAGTGAGGTAACCCCCCAAAAAATTGAGCCGAAGTTTCCCCCCTTGTCTCTATTATAGTACCAAAAAAAAAAATTCAATTTTTTCATGATTCAAGCCCCTATGTCCCCATCGAAGAAATTCCTATTCAAATCTATCTCCAAATTCGAAGTCAAAATATGTCAAAATATATAAATATATTCATGCTTGAAGAGCATTTTTTATTTGAGCTTGTTCACACCCGACTGATTTCACAGGTGCATTACAGGTAATTGACACCTAGTTAATCCTGAGCTTCTTAATTGATATAACTGTAATTGGTTATGAGCATCGTTAAGGAGGTGTTTGATGTTTTAAATAAAGCAAGTTTAATCCGAGACCTTCTGTTCAAAGCATTAGTGCATATGGGATTTTTTTTGGAAACTGAAAGTTGACGATTTTCAGAGAATTTCAAAGACAGTTGAAAGTGAAAATAGGAAATAAAATAAAATTTTTACATGTAAAATTTGTTTCACTAAGCATACTTACCATGTTATGTATTATTTGCTTTAGTCTATTACCCACCATCAGAAAAAATTGACAGTCTGGACTGAGTACCGTTCTTACCGTGCTCCTTAACGCTGATCGTGCTAATAGTCACGTATAGCCCGGATGCACGCATGCGCAAATGATTCATAATTTTTCTTCCCAAGTATAAATATATATTAATAGGATATATATATTTGAAGGAAGAGGGGAGGGAGGTAGGGCCCTCTGTTACATAACATGGTAAGTATGCTTAGTGAAACAAATTTTACATGTAAAAATTTTATTTCACGTTACGCATATTACCATGTTATGTATTATTTGCTTTAGAATCAAAATATTGGAGGGAGGTTCCTTCCCTAATTCTCAGTCCAAACTGGCAATAATACTTCCAGGAACAAATACAGAAGATCTTAGAAGAACCATGATGTGAAGCATCTTTAGGTTAAGATCTTAAGATGTGCAGGATATTAATGTGAAGGGAACTTCTAATATCCTCCATCTTTCTTCCTGGAAGTGGCTGTTCAATACTCTCCAATTACCTTTAAGTTCTGGTGACATTGGCAACGAGAAGCATTCTTGTGGATTTATAGTTCTTCACGGGCAGGAACCGGAACTTCGGTCCCCCCCCCCCCCCACCACCACTTTTTGGGCTACCACTAATGAGCCCAGATCTTTTAGGTTTGCTTGTTGTACACGAAAGTCCCTTAGGTAGAACTTAGCAACGGTTGAAGAACTTGACCAAACAGCTGCCTTAATGACTTCATCAAGGGGAATGAAGTTAAAATAAGCCCAAGAAGCTGAAAGAGCTCTTAACTCATGTGCTCTGGGTTTCAATAAAGGCATGTTTCTATTGGAAATGGATTTGTAAGCCTTTTTGATAGTGAACTTGACCCAAGAGGAAATAGTAGACTTATTGATGTCATGGTTTCCTTTAGTGGGTATGAAGAGTCTAGTTCTAGTACCTCTGATAGACTTAGTCCTTTTGAGATATAATTTGACTGCTCTGACAGGACATAATAGCCTATTAAAAACATTGTTTCTACAACTGTTAGAAAGTCTTGGAATATGGATAGAATCTGGGGCTTTAGAAGGAAGCTGATTCTTCGCTAAAAAGCCTACTTGAGTTCTAACAGTTAGAGAACCATCAACTGAACTGAATCTGAGATGTTCTTTGTCCATAGCAAATGCATGTACTTCACTCACACGTCTGGCTGTGGCCATGGTGAGGAGAAATGCTGTTTTCATTGATAAATGAATCAAAGATGCTGCATTTAATGGTTCATAAGGTTCTTTACAAAGGAACGTAAGAACAAAAGCAAGGTCCCATTTAGGGGCCAGAGGTCTGTTTACTGGTCTTTGCGTTTGAAATGACTTGATTTGTCAAAGTAAGAACTGAATTTTAAGGTATTAGATATCATAGATCTGTAACCTTTGATAGTGCTGACTTGACAATTTTTATCCTTAAAAAGATATATGAGAAAATCAGCAATTATATCTGGAGTGGCCTTGCTAGGATTGATTTTCCTCTTATCTGCCCAACTGGCAAAAATTTGCCATCTTGAATTATAGACTTGTCTCGTGGAAGCTCTTCTTGCCTTAGAGACATGGTCTGCAACTTCTCTTGAAAACTTCTTATTTCTAATGGATCGTTTGATAATTCCCATGCGTGAAGTGCAAGAAGTTGAGTGTTTTGATGTAGAAATTTTCCTTGCAGCTGTTCCAGAAGATCTGGAGTGTAAGGAAGAATTATTGGTTGAGATACTAGCAGATTTAGCAGTTCTGGGAACCAAGATCTGTTTGGCCACAGAGGTGCTATTAGAACAATTCTGCATTGAGACTGACGTATTTTTAGTTCAGCACACTCGGTATCAGATGAAATGGAGGGAAAGCATAAGCGTGAATGTGATTCCAGTTCATCGTTAGAGCATCTATTGCTAGGGCTTTTTCGTCTGGTATCGGTGACACGTATAGAGGAAGTCTGTGATTGAGACGTGTTGCAAAAAGATCTATGTTTGGAAATCTGGCCATGTGAAAAATTGCATTGGCAATGCTTTGATTGAGAGACCATTCTGTGGAGATCGGTTTGTTTATTCTGGATAATCGATCTGCCAGAATGTTGAATTTCCCGGGAATGTGTCTCATTGTGAGTCTGATCTTGTTTTGAAGACACCAATTGAGTAGATTCCAAACTTCTAGACAGAGATATGGGGAATGAGTTCCTCCCTGTCGAGAAAGGTAAGAAATTACAGTGGTGTTGTCTGAGGACACTAGCACAGTTGATTGTGAAATGTGATGAAGTGATTCCTTCAGAGCAAGTGAAATTGCTATCATTTCTAGAAGATTGATATGGAGTTGAGATTGTTTTTGAGTCCATACTCCATGAAATAGTATTCCTTCTGGTTCCAGATGAGCTCCCCAACCCGACAGACTGGCATCTGTGAACAACTGGTGAGAATGAGAGGAGATCCTGATTGGAACTCCTTGGTTGTATATATGATGACTGTTCCACCAAGCAAGATGATGACGAATAATGTGTGTGATCTTGATTGGATGACAAAGAGGAAGTTTGTGAGGTCTCCATTGAGCTAACAGTGACATTTGCAGAGGGCGAAGATGAAGTCTGCCTAGTTCTACAAAGTCTGCTGCTGCATTGAGCTTTCCCAGAAGAGACAGAAACTGTCTGGCAGAAACTGTCTTTAGTTGAAGGAACAGATTTATTAACTTAAGTAGTGGTGGAATTCTGTCCTTTGGAACTCTCACTAAGTATTGTAGAGTGTGAAATTCCATCCCTATGAACACAAAGTCTTGTGATGGGATTAGATCCGATTTGTCGAGATTTATTACAGGCCTAGAGCCGTGATCAGGTGAATGATGAATTGTCTGTGTTGCAACAGAATCTGACGATTTTGATTCCTTGACAGCCAATCGTCTAGATATGGAAAGAGGGAAATAGCTTTCGTGTGAAGGTGGGAAGCTATTGTCGTCATGAGCTGAGTGAAAACAAAAGGACTGGTTGACAGCCCGAATGGGAGAGCTCTGAATTGAAATATCTTGTTGTTTATTGTGAAACGAAGATATTTGCGAGATGCTGGATGTATCAGGACATGCAAATAAGCATCCGTCAGATCTAACGAAAATGCCCAATCTTTGGGTTGAATGGAGTTTCTGACTTTTCTTTGAGTCTCCATTTTGAAGCCTTGTGTCAGGACATAATGATTCAGAGTTGACAGGTCTATTATCAATCTGAGCTTTCCATTCTTTTTTGGAACCAGAAATATCCTCGAATAAAATCCTGGTGATTCCGGAAATATTTCCTCCACTGCCCTCTTTTGGAGGAGATTGTTGACCTCTTCTGCCAGTTCTGGTCTTCGAGACTGGTGAAAGAAGATAGGATGGTTTGAAAGAGGTGGAAGTTCTTTGAATGGAATTTTGTAACCTCTTTTTATGATAGAAAGGACCCATTGGTTTGATGTTATGTTTTGCCAATAATGGGCAAAATGGGCCAACCTTCCTCCAACCGGAATCATGGTTTGAGGATGGAGCAGTGGAGATGGAACTTCATTGTCTTGAACTGTTAGAGGCCCCTCTACGGGAGGGGACACCTCTAACAGACTTGCCAAAACCCCTAGAATAACCAGTACCGCCCCTGGAAGGACCAGAGGATCTGCTGGGCTGATTTTTCTGTTGGTCCCTTCTTGGTCTGGACGTTTGAGATTTAGAATGGGGTTTTTTGAAATCAGATCTTCTGTTCTGTGAATTGACAGAAGAACCAGATGACTGTTGATTTCTGTTTTGAGAAGTTACAGTCCTGGAAATGAGATTGCTTGTCAAAGTCTCAGTATTTTCTTTAAATATCTCATCGATCTTGCCAGCAAACAGAGATTCAGAGATAATAGGAGCAGACCTAAGTCGAATTTTTGCGAGATCCGACAAAGACTTAGGAGCTGAACGAATAGCTGCTTCTCTTCTTGCCTGTTGAACTTCAACAGTAAGATATGAGGCAAGAGAAACAGAATGGTTAATTGACATGGCGAGTGACTCGAGGATTCTTTTGAGCATCGGAGGATCCAACTTTTCCAGACATAGACTCTTATATGCAGCGTAAGAGAAAATGTCTGCATGCGAAAGAATCTGTAGAAGATTTCTCAGTTGGCTTTCAAAGGAATTCAAGTTTTTGACAGGAATGGGTGTAGTGCCAGAAAGTGACAAATTCAGCTTATTGGCGTCCTGATCAAGAGGAACCTCCTTAGAAATCGGTACATTATTGTTGTGAGATTGATAGAATTTGGTTCTAACTAAAGAATTCATGTCTTTTCTCTGAACCACCCAATCTTCAGGAGTATGATCTTTCTTAATCTGATCTTGTATGAAATTCATAGTGTTCACCAATAATTGAGACTGAGGAAGAGAGACGGAAGGCGATTCTTCCTTTGCAATGTCTTCCTCGATACTGGATTTTGGTTTGGGAATCGAAGATGAGGAAGAGTGTTCTTTTCTAGGGAACTTTTCTTCCGGGAGTAATTTATAGATTTCTTCAATGACTTGAGGAAATTTTATTCCAACAGAAGTTTCGTTTTCCTCACCAGAAGATGGAGAATGAGAGGCTCTAATTGTGTTGTGAGTATCATTCTCCACATCAAAATCATTATTCCTAACCCTAATAGATAATTCTCGAGATGTATCATGTAGGGCAGGAGAAGAATGTTGACGTTTATGGTGCAAAACGGGAGATCCAGTGGATTGAGTCATAGTCACAGATTTCCTTTTTTGAGAAACAACTCTCGATTTATGACCCTTGGGACTACGAGAGTACGAACTAGATGAAGATCTATGTCTTTTGTGAGATCTTTTGTAAGAGTGTGGTGATCGTGATCGATGTAGACGTTTCCTCCTATGATGGTAATGTGGAGACGTCGATGATGATGAAGATAAAGAAGAAGAAGAATATCTTTTTCTCTTATCAGATTTGTGTTTGTGTCTCCGTGATTTCTTTGTATGAGAACGAGATCTCCTGTTCTGAACAGAATTTGAATGAGATTTCGACCTCGAACGTGAGGTAGAGATAAATAAGGAACGAACTAGTGGAGGAGTATGTTTTCTACCTCTTTGAGAGTCCCTAGAGGTCGTGGCTCTATGACGGGAATTATTTATTAATGACCGATCATTATTTGAATGATTTTCCGGTTCATTAATAAGAACACTGTTGCTACTGGTGTTATGTGGTGTGGAGGAACGATTTTCCGTGAAACCTCTGCTATGTCCGGATCTGTTCTGACTATTTCTATGGTGTCCAGATCTGTCCGGCTGTCCGGTTTTTTGTCGAATGTCCGGGACTGTCCGGTCGTCCGGAGTTGGCCGATTGTTTGCGTCCGGTCTTGTCCGTTTGTCCGGTGCCGGGAAATGATCTATTCGGGGTCTTATCCTTATGTCCGGTGCCCTGTGATGAATGTCCGGTGTTTCGGTCGGTACCGGAAAATATCTCAGTAGTGGACCTGTCCGGACGTCCGGTATCCAGTAAAAGTCCGGTGTCCTGTTGGGAATGTCCCGGGACATTTTGTCCGGAAGAGGTCTTAGACTCGACCTTCTTGGATGGTCCACGGTCCGGTCTATTGAGCGAGAGTGTAGCACCCGAATGGTGGCTGTTACTCTGCCCAGATGACCGATCCAAACCACTCAGTTGTGGGCCTATAGCCGCCGAACGTGAAGTGGAGGATCTGAGCTGATCACATGGACCCTGTTGATCGTCTGTACCAGAGAACTCGCCGTAAGAATCATAGATTTCTTCTGAGTCGGTAGCTTGAGTCTTTTGGCTGGATCTGCTAGAGAAGCCCGACTTTTTACCAGAAGAGGAGACTTTTCTTTTCGCCATCTTCTCCTTGTAGGTTCTGCGAGAATCAACTAAATTCCAGCGATCGAGAGACCAATCGACACAGAATTTGCAGTTATTGAACCTGGAACATAAAGCACAGGAAATACATGTAGGATGTGTGTCCCAATGAGCTTTAAAATGACCGCATAAGCCTTTGATTTGAGGCATGTAGCAAGAGAAGAATACGGCGAAAATTGACAAAATAGTAATGAGGAAATTATTTCCGAACGTAAGATATGATCGAAAAGAAAACAAAGAAAAAGGAAATCTTTGCCGAAGATCTTTGTTAACAAACAAAGACAAATCGATCATGGAAATCGGAAAATAAAGCACAAATTTCCGAAATAAATGAATAAATATGAAATAGAAGGTGGGTAACGAATATGGATGTACGAAAAAATACGATTACGACTTCGATAATGAAGGATGATTCCAGATTTTAAAATCGAATCTTCTTCAGTGATGTCTATCGTACACCATCAGAAAAATTATGAATCATTTGCGCATGCGTGCATCCGGGCTATACGTGACTATTAGCACGATCAGCGTTAAGGAGCACGGTAAGAACGGTACTCAGTCCAGACTGTCAATTTTTTCTGATGGTGGGTAATAGACTAAAGCAAATAATACATAACATGGTAATATGCGTAACGTGAAAATGCAGTACACGGGTGACTATAAACATGTGGTTAGCCAGCACAGACTTCAACAGTATGCAGATTGCATTCTGATCTAGACCTTTGCTGACTACTCCCGTGAGCCATTTCTGTCCCGCCTTTTTACTGGTACAACAGTTCGTCTGTTAGAGATTTATTGTTTTACATTACACAATTGTTGTGGGATGTTGTTTTGTTTCCTTTTAGATGAGGTACTTTGCTCTTACATAAAAAGTGTGTTCTTGCACTCAAATAGTATACCGAACGAAAACTTCCGAACATTTCCGAAAACTACTGATTTCGAAAATTCGAACTCCCGATAATTCGAAAACAATGTGGCGGTCCTTGTCACTTCGAATTATCAAGATTTGTCTGTATATGTATATGCCTTTGTAGCACAAACACTTTCCTCACTTTAGAAGCACACATACTTTCTATGCTTCTGAGACACAAACACTTTCTGTGCTTCAGAGGCACAAACTCTTTCTATGCTGCTGAGACACTACTACTTATGTTACTGAGGCACAAACACTTTCTATGGTTCCAAGACACAAATATTTTTTTTGTGCTACTGGGGCACAAACACTTTCTGTGCTTTGGAGGCACAACTTCTTTCTATGCTTCTGAGGCAAAACCACTGTCCATGCTTACTTTCCATGCTTCTGAGACAAATACGTCTGTAACTTTTGAGGCACAAACACTTTCTATGCTTTCAAGGCGCATTTATTAATACTTCTGTTACTTCTTAGGCACAAACCCTTTCTAAGCTTCTAAGGCACAATACTTTCGGTGTTCTTTCAGGCAGTTGTTGGGTCAGTTGTTTATCAATCAACCCAAAGTTTTATAAACATGAGTGCTAATACTGCTGATGTCCATGTGACTACGTGACTGTCCAATTAAGTTAACCCATTGTATGCTAGTGGACTCTTCCATTGCTATATGTTGGGCAAGTCCAGTTGTCATATAAGGGGTGTCAGGCCTATTTTTGATGGAAAATTCCGTTAGCAAATAGTGCATGCCCTGATCAGATGCCACATTCTGCTGCATCTGATCTGGGCCTGCACTGTTTGCCAAGGTACACCTTTAGGGTTTTCCCCCGCATACAATGGGTGAAACCATGTGTAAATTGAAAATGAACAGAGCGCAGTCAAAATGAAAGGACCTGCAAATTATGGAGAGTGTTTTTTTTTTATATACAAAAATGGGACATTGTAAGACAGAGCAGACTGCGGCATCTGATCATGGTCAACATAGTTCAGGATCATTTTTCTAGCCAACACAGAGACACAATTGAGCCCGCCCATAGGGGCTTGAAGAAATATATGGGCTGCATGATGCTTCCAGGCAGAGCTGAATCCAGCCCGCACACTAGTACTGGTAAACCGCTTAGAGGATCTAAGCCTGTCCAGGAACCCCGGTACGAGGCGGACCGTCCATGCAAATAAACCCTATTGGTTTCATTGGGCGACAGGGCTTGAGATGTCATTTCATCTCAATGTCGGGTAAAAGTCCCACAAAGTTGGAAGCAATGTCTCCATAATGACCTTTACAATGTTGACAGGGACATTAAACCTCAAATCAAACAAATGACCCACCAGTGATGTTAGTGCTTTGATTTTGCAAGTCACTTCGAATATTATTACTGGTTATGAATATATAACAGTGTTAATATTTATCCCCAAGTTGGCTACCCTTTCAATCCTCAGTAGAGCAATGAAATCAACTTTGCAAAAAGTGTAGACCCAGATGAGACTGCTCATATTATGAGCAGTCTCATCTGGGCCTGCACTTTTTGCCATTCTGGTTATGAGTTTTGACAGGGGAACCTCTGTTTGGAACAATGGTTCTGTCCATTTAAAGCCCGTTTAGAAGACATGCAGGTATGAAAGGGATAAGTATTTTGGGTAAGATGTATTTCATACCTGTCACACAGAGAAAAGGTATTTTAAAACATTAAGAAATAAAGTTTGTGAAATGGGGTTTAAACAGAGGAGATGAAATTGAGGAACAGAAAGAAAGACGAAAATGAATTGAAGTGTAGAATAGATCCGGCCCTTTGGGTCTGTGTTATTATGTCTCCCCCGAAAATTTTTTTTTCGGAGAGACATAATTTTCCCCCGGGCGTCTGTCTGTCTGTTCGTCTGTCTGTCACACATCCATGTCCGCTCTATAACTTGAAAACCCTTCGAGCTATCGTCACGAAACGTCATATAAATATTAATCAGCATTTGACGACGTGCAGTGCACAAGCGCTATAACTCTCGCATTTATACTTTTTGAATTATCTCCCTTGGAAGTTTGTCGGTATGTATATATGTATTGGCAAATCGTGTCCGGTCAATAACTTTCTTATTTTCAGATGGATTTTAAAATTACTTGGCAGAAATATTAACAACCATGAGACGATGTGTGGAACGCATGAGGCAGGTTGGTACCTCAAAGGTCAAGGTCATACTTAGAGGTCAAATGTCAAAAAGGGGCCCTTTTTTCGTGTTTGGTCAATAACTTTCTTATTTTGAGATGGATGTTAAAATTACTTGGCAGAAATATTAACAACCATGAGACAACGTGTGGTGCGCATGAGGCAGGTTGGTACCTCAAAGGTCAAGGTCATACTTAGAGATATAAGGTCAAAAAAAGGGGCCTTTTTTTCGTGTTTGGTCAATAACTTTCTTATTTTGAGATGGATTTTGAAATCACTTGGCAGAAATGTTAACCAATATAAGACAATGTGTTGCCTGCATGACCCAGGTTGGTACCTCAAAGGTCAAGGTCGTACTTAGAGGTCTGGGGGTTTTGTCAATAACTTGCTTATTTTTAGATAGAATTTGAAGTTACTTGGCAAAAATGTTAACTATCATGAGACGATGTGTTGCATGCATGATTCAGTTTGGTACCTCAAATGTCAAGGTCATACATAGAGGTCAAAGGTCAAAAAGGGGCCTTTTTTGTGTTTGGTCAATAACCTTCTTATTTTTAGATGGATTTTGAAATTGCTTTGCAGAAATGTTAACCACCATGAGATGATTTGTTGCACGCATGACCTTCTTTGGTACCTGAAAGGTCATTCATAGAGGTTAAGGTAAAAAAAGGGGCCTTTTTGTGTTCTGTCAATAACTTTCTTATTTTTGGATGGATTTTGAAATTACTCGGCAGAAATGTTAACCACCATGAGACGATGTGTTGCATGCATAACCAAAGTTGGTACCTCAAATGTCAAGGTCGTACTAAGAGGTCAAAGGACAAAAAGGGGCCTTGTTTAGTGTTCAGTCAATAACTTTCTTATTACTGGATATTGTAAAATTGCTTGGCAGAAATGGTAACCATCCTGAGACGAATTGGTGCACACTAGGCCCAGGTTGGTACCTGCAAGATCAAGGTCATACTAAGAGGTAAAAAAGGTTGTTGTTTTTTTGTGTCCAGTCAATAACTTTTTTTATTTCTGGATGGACTTTATAAAGTAAGTTTAAGTAACCATGCAGAAATGTTCACCGTCATTAGACCATTAGTCATGTGCCAGACCAAGGTCCATACCTCCAATATCAAGGTCATAGGTAAAAAAGGGACAGTCAGTAACTTCCTTATTCTTTGATGGATTAATTATGAATTTACTGGGCAGAAATGTTAACCATCATGAGACGATGTGTTGTACCTCAAAGGTCAAGGCCATACTTACAGGTCAAAGGTAAAAAAGGTGTTTTTTTTACGGCCAATAACTTTTTTATTTCTCTATGAACATTTTTAAAGTTACTATGCAGAAATGTTCATCTTCATTAGATGATGTGTTGTACACAAGACCCAGCTCAATACCTCCAATATCAAGGTCATACTTAGAGGTTAAAAATGGGGGAGACAGCTGTGTTTTTGTAGAAAAACAAATTCTAGTTGGATCCTTAAAGTTGTCTCCCAAGTAAACAAATTGAGAAAAATATATTAGGTGGACCCATGGCCCTTATACAGAACCCGGGAAAGGACATGGATTTTTTTATAAGTTGTGCACACAAGATAATATCTTGTGCGGACAAGATATTATCTTGTTCGCACAACATATTATCTTGTGCACACAAGATGGACAACATAATTATCTTGTTCGCACAACATATTATCTTGTGCGCACAAGATATTAAGTTGTGCAAACAAGATATTATCTTGTGTGCACAAGATAATACAATATGTTGTCCGCACAAGATAAATTATGTTGTCCGACAACTTAATATCTTGTTCACACAACATATTAAAAATAAAATTGATTGTCCCTATATACCCGGGTTCCGTACCCTTAAGTCCCTTTGAGTATAAAACTTTAATATTAATGCAATCAGCAATCGAAAAGTCACTGACTTAAAGGACATTGTTTGCATGACACAGCTCACGCTGTATTTTGTGAGATCGTATGACTGTGTCTGTAATTTCAATATTAATTCTACCTTCATTATACAGTTGGATTAAAGATAAAATTGACAAACCTTAAAAGGTAATGAAAGTTATGGAATGCAAGAAATTGAATTTCATACTTGATGAGATTGCATGTTGTTGTTTATTTAACCCTTTTTTGTACCAAATGGAATCTTCCTCCTTATATATAGCAGGAGTCCATTTCAAAATTTAGAGGTGTCGGGTTGTGATTTCTTCAAAATTGATTTCGAAAATGACTGAAATTTTAGCAAAAAGTGGAGGCCCTGATCAGACGCCGCGTTCTGCAGCGTCTGATCTGGGCCTGCACTATTTGCCCGGATACCCGTTTTGGGGTTGCCAGTACAAAATGGGTTAAATTTTAAATTACTTGTCAATCTCAGTAACACACAGTCAGATGGGATCTTGGAACACAGTCTTTTAAACTTGTATTTGGAATATTACTTAAGGTATGTACATGTAATTTGAAAAAGTTACAAAACAGATATTTTCTGTCATTCTATGCGCCATCACAAGCATTACATTCATAAATCAGTGGAGATAGTAGACACAACTTTTTCAGTTAAACTTTCAGGACTTAACCCTTGTCCTGCTGAATATTTAAATTAGCCACACCCATTTCTGTCTATCAGCCCATCAGATTACATGATATAATGTTTTCGTTCCAATTCACTAACTGAATGACAAACAGTGTAGATCCTGATCAAATGGCTGATCTGGAGCTACACTGTTTGCGAAGGGTAGGGGTTGTCGTGAACAGCAGGATTTAAGGGTTAAAGATGATTTCGACTATGCATATACAGCGCAGAAGATCAAGTGTTTTTTCTCCTGGTGCTCCAGTTTTCGCCCACCTTTGATTAGTGATCAGCTCGAAATAAGCGAAATCTTGAAAAGGCTGTTTTGTTTGTTTGATTTGAGGTTTAACGTCCCCGTCAACACTGTATAGGTCATTTTGGAGACGTTGCTTCAAATTTTGTGGGACTTTTACCCGACATTGAGATGAAATGACATCTCAAGCCCTGTCGCCCAATGAAACCAAACGAGGTTTTGAAAGGGTTGTTAAACCAAAACCAAAAATAATATGCATACAGTGACTCAAACACCCATGGCTTGATTACCATGATTAATTCAAACTCTGTTTAAAATTTATGTCTCCAGATAATTCTTTCCATACATCTAGAAAATATTTTTAAAAAAAGTTTGTAAGAAGATTCAGCAGACGACATAAATAGACAACATTTTCAGATATAGTTTTTCTAGGTGTCTTAAGGGTTAATTAAGAAATAGATCAGCTCTAGCTGTGATTTGTTGAGTAATAAATCACAGTTTGGAGGTCAGTTGTAAAGTAGACAAATCACGAGCGCGTAGCGCGCGTGATTTGTCTACTTACAACTGACCGACAAACTGTGATTTATTACCTAACAAATCACTGGCTAGAGCTGATCTATTTCGATTCTAACACGCTGAAACTCAGCAATAATGCTGTTGTTTCCTTCAAATTCTCATATCTTTTCGCCATTGTTAAAAGAAATCCCGCTAAAATTATCGACTTAAACACATGCATTTATATCCTTTTCTAACGTTTTCGATGCGAGAAAATGACGTTACACCGTCCAACGTCACGGAAACCGACTAATGACGTCATAAATTTGCAGTTTTTAATGACGTCACTCGTCACGCTCTTCCTTGCCGTGATTTGTTGTAGAATAAAACACAGTTATTTTCCATTGCCTATATAGGCGTGCTGTGTTAGAAATATCAGTAAATATTTGTTGCCTGGGACTACGGGGAAGATTTCGTGGGGACTCAGAAAATGAGTTTGAATAAAATGGCCATGGTAAGTGAGCCATAGCAACTTGTTAAAGGTTGAGATACCGTAAAAATGCTTAAAAATTTGAACACCTTGAGGACTTGCTGTAGTTCTCATAAAAGTTTAACATTTTTTTTCACGATCTTGCACGGGGTCCAAAAGGAGCAAACAGAATGGCAAACAGTGTAGGAGCAGTCTGATCTGGGTCTGCACTGTTTGCTAAGGCCTTCTGTCCCAATACTTAGCTTGGGTAAACACTAGTTAACCATATTTTTAACAGGCTTGTGCATGTGTGGTGGGCTAGGGAGGGGAGGTGATGGACCCCCCACTAACCTGAAATGTTAGAATCTGTCCTTTCAATACAAAATTTAATAATAACTTTAATAATATGAAGTATGAGTATATGGATCTTCTCAAGGACAAATCCATAACAATTTTGAAAAAATCAAATTTAAGTGTCAATAACCCATTTAGTACCAGATACCCCAAAACGGGTATTTGGCAAACAGTGCAGGCCCAGATCAGATGCCGCAGAACGCGGCGTCTGATCAGGGCCTACACTTTTTGCTAAAAGTTCACCCTTTTTCCTAATAAATTTTGAATAAAACACAACCTGACACCCCTAATTTTTTAAATGAACTCCTGCTATATATAAGGAGGAAGATTCCATTTGGTACCAAAAGGGTTAAAATCGACTTGAAATTACAAACTAAAAAGTTTAAATTTAACCTGTTCAGAAATGGTTGAACTCAGACAGGATCAATTATGGATATTATGGGTATTATAAGTTTTTTTTCCCAAAAAATTGTCTGTTTGAAACAGTTATTGAAAAGCAATTTATTGATCCTTGAAGCACCAAGAAGAAAAGAAACAGATGACATTTTCAAATGATTAACATTTTTTTTTCCCCAAAAACTAATATGAATTGTCTGCCTATAGACACATCCAAAGTCTACATCACACAAGGTCAAAGGTCATTAGCCGCGTTTTATCTGGTGGGCAAAAAAATTTCCGGTTCCAAACACTACCATTTATTTTCTGTAATAACTATTTTTAAATTGTCTTTCTATCAAAACTGTTTGCCACAAACCATTGTTGACATTAAACTGCTTCCTTTTCGTATAAAATTGGATAGAAACTATACATGTTTTAATCTTATTTCCATTCGTTAAATAAAGCGCATCGACTAGGTTTTGGCATGATGGTGGGTAGTTTTATAACGTTTTCTAGGCAACAAAATGTGTGATAAAATGTCAGAAGAGACTGGTTCTATATCATTTATTACTTCAAAAACACAAACTGACAAGGATCAGTTAATTTGTGGAGAAGAAATGAGTTTATTCACACGATAAATATTCAAAATTCTCATTGACACTGTACGGCAACAGTCATGTTTTGCCAACCAGATAAAAGAGTTCCTCTACAGGGCAGGTAATTGGCGCATGCGCAGTGAAATGTAAACAAGGTCACGTGTGAAAACATTGGATCCGTCTATAGCATACAATTAACATGCAATATTACCTTAAAAATCCTAAAAATTTGCACACCTTGAGAACTTCCTGTAATTCTCCTAAAATTTCAACAAATTTGTTTCACGATCCATCAAGGAGTCCAAAAGGTGCAGATAGAATTGCAAACATTGTAAACCCTGATCAGACAGATCCTTCGTGAGCGTTCTGTTCTGGGTCTTCACTGTGGCATGTCTGTCCCAATATTTAGGATCATTACCGTATGTCTTATGGATGGTGTCTCACATGAAATACCGGCCCCGATAGCTCAGTTGATTGAGTGTCCGCTCCGGGGAACGGGAGGTCACAGGTTCGATCCCGGGCCCCGACATACCAGTCGTTAACAATGGTGCTAGCTGCTCCTCGCTTGGCACTCAGATTTACGGGGTAGAGCTAGGACTGGTCGACCCAGTGTCAGGATAATGTGACTTGGTGTCGTATCATGTAATGTGTCTGTGACATGATACTTCAGTGAGGCAGCATTATAAAAGTGAGCATTGAGCTCCCTGTCGCAACCAGACACCATTGTGATATGACTGAAAAATTGTTGAAAGTGAAGTTAAACCCGAAATTCACACACACACACACACACACACACACACACACACACACACACACACACACACAGGCTCACATGAAATGTCAATTGAATTTCGGCTGAGTTTCTTCCATGATTGTGCATATGTGCTTGAAGGGACCTTTTCGCTCGTCATGGTCTATCTGTAGTAAAAGTGCAAGAGTACTAAGAAATATACATTGGTTGTAAGGTTGTAAATTGATATACTATATTGAGCCTATGTATTGGGACAGACCTTTTACTGGTCAGAATCAAAATTAGCCCTTGTTCTGCTGAATATTCATATATGCCACACCCACTACCGATTATCAACCAATCAGATTACTTGATGCAAATTATTGCAACAAATTCACAATCTGAATGGCAAACAATGAAGATCCTGATCAGATGGCTTCGTCAGAAGCCATCTGATCTGGATCTACATTGTTTCAAAGAAAAGGCATATCCGGGCTCAGCAGAACAAGGGTTAGGATACCTAGCTTCATGCACATCTGCACTCCCTGAGCAATATGTGTTCCAAGTTTGGTGACTATAGGCCAAGAAATAAAAAAGGTAGTTGCATGTGACAAATGGAAAGAAGGATGGATGAACAGACAGATGGATGGATGCCCCTGACGAAACTAATATAGCCGTTTTTTGGTGTGTTTTTTTTTTCTCCAAAAAAGCGGGTATGACAAGGGCGACAAATATTGTGACATTCTGTTTTCTTTTTTGTCATCTAATACAGAGTTAAACAATCTGTATAGTGCATAATTATGAAACCTGCCACCATATACATTTGAAATGAACCCTTGTCCTGCTTATCCCGGATATGCCTTATCTTTGAAACAATGTAGATCCAGATCAGATGGCTTCTGACGAAGCCATCTGATCAGGATCTACATTGTTTGCCAGTCAGATTGTGAATTTGTTGCAATAATTTGCATCAAATAATCTGATTGGTTGATAATCCGTAGTGGGTGTGGCATATTTGAATATTCAGCAGGACAAGGGTTAAGTGTGTCTGGTTAAGTTTATCTTTTCAAAAATGTATCAAGAAAATAGCTTAACTATTTGCAAACACAGTGAAGGTCCTAACCAGATGTTGTGTTCTGCAGCATCTGATCTGGGCCTGCACTTTTGCCATTGTACACATTTTTGGCTTAGATACAACATTGAAATTTAAGCCCCAAATCTGATAAATCTGATCAAGACATCTTCATGCAAAAATTAATTTGATATGTTTCTTTGATATTAACCCATTTAGTACCAGAAAACCCAAAACGGGTACCCTGGCAAACAGTGCAGGCCCAGATCAGGCGCCGCAGAACGCGGCGTCTGACTTTTGCTAAAAGTTCAGTCATTTTCCAAATAAATTTTGATGAAAACACAACTGACACCAGTAACTTTTACCGTAACTTTTACCGGTAAACTAACTCCTGCTATATATAAGGAGGAAGATTCCATTTGGTACAAACAGGGTTAAAATATAAAATAAAACAACGAACATGACCTCCCATATGTAAAGTACAATGTATATGTTACTTTTAATTATCTTTTGAACACATAATGTTTAAGTTCATTAATATTCATGACCTAAACGTGTAACCTCACAAAAGAATAGCATTCAGACAGCATTTACTCAAAAAAATTGGTTGGTTGGTTGATTTAAGGTTTAACAACCCCCATCAACACTGTATAGGTCATTTTGGAGAAGTCGCTTCCAATTTTGTGGGACTTTTACCCGACACTGAGATGAAATGACATCTCAAGCCCTGCCGCCCAATAAAACCAATAGGGTTTATATGCATGGATGGTCCTACTCACCCCACTTTGCCTGGGCAGGCTTAGATCCTCTAAGTGGTTAACTTGTACTCATGTGTGGTCGGTTTCAGCTCTGCGTGGAAGCATCATGCAGCCCATATATTTCTTCAAGCTCCGATGGGCGGATATGAAGCTGGACTGCTTATATACCAGAAGAATTGCATCTGAAAATGTTATCTGCTTTTGTTGTCTGCTGCATCTTCTAGCGAATGTTTCAAACATATTTTTACATGCAGGGAAATAGTGTGAACCCTGATCAGGCTACTCTTATAGGAGCAGTCTGATCTTGGTCCACGCCATTTGCAAAAAAATGAATTTTTGGACGGGTTTTCAAGGAAAAATTCCGTCCTTCAGAATAGCGATGTCCATGTGGGCAGGCGGGCGGCCGCTGCCCGGTTTACCTTTTGGTTAACCCTGAAAAACCCGTCCATAATGCCATTTTGTGTTTTTCTTGTTAAACAAAGCAAATGACAGCTGTTGCAATTGGCATCTTGAGGCTTAACCAATTAAGTTTGAGCCAGCACAAAGCGTTTGAGCCTTCAAGTCAGTTGCCTCCTCTAGGCTATCCGACAACTGTTGCCCTGTTGCCCTAGCGTGTAATTGCAGAGTCTGGTCAGGTTCCCCTATTCTTCGTGAAAGTTTTGCATGTTGTTACTCTTAACTCTTAAGCTGCCGAGAAAAACAACATTCTGCTCATGTCGTCTGCTTATGTCGTCTGCTGAATCTTCTTACAAACTTTTTAAAAATATTTTTGCACACAGGGACACAGTGTGGGCCCAGATCAGACTGCTAGCAGTCTGATCTGGGTCCACACTGTTTGCAAAAAAATACTTTTAAAGTAACTGGCAGACGACAAAGCAGATGGCAATTCTCATGATTGGCATGTTATGGGTTAAGAATATTTCTCAACAACATTTTTCTTATTTCTGCTGCAAACATAGATCATTTG
The DNA here is from genome assembly GCA_963580285.1 of Lucinisca nassula. Classification (NCBI taxonomy): domain Eukaryota; kingdom Metazoa; phylum Mollusca; class Bivalvia; order Lucinida; family Lucinidae; genus Lucinisca; species Lucinisca nassula. The sequence continues at coordinate 140,913,163 of OY757018.1, read as the reverse complement.
TGCTGGTTAGAACTGCCTCATTGAAGCGGTTCTATTGCATACCCACAATCTGAGATAACCTTTTTGAGCAAAATTAAGGAAAGTAGTGAAAACCCATGTAAAATGTGGTTAAGAAGGATATTCATTGCATGGACTTGCTAAACTGACAGCCTCACTGAAGCAGTTGTAACAAGCACACAATCTGTGTTTGGATATACAGTAAAATTTCGCTGAAATTCCACCTAAAATTAAGACAAATTATGCTTTACATAGAATATTAAGAAGGTTTCAAGTACATTTATTTTGTGTTTCTACATCCGATGTGCTCTAGGGGTAGACCACCTTTGGGATTGTTCAAAAGTGGTCTTTAAGACCACTTTTGAACAGTCCCAAAGGTAGTCTTAATATAGGAATTTTACGCTATATGCAAAATGTGATTTTCATAAATTTAAAAGAAATGTACGCGTACGTAATTGTACGTCTTTCACAGGCACATAAAAGATACCTTAAATGTAACACAGGTGTGTTTTCCTGTATGTCTTTGATAGAGGTTGTTAGTTCTTGTGATGTTTCTGATTTGAACTACCAAAGTCCTAGATTAGAGGTTATCCTGATATTACATTTCTTATTTCTGCACTAAATCATATGTTGTGGGTACTCATTAGTTCAAGTGCCTCACCAAGGCATATATTCATCTTTTTCTTATGTCTGCACAAAAACATATGTTGTGGTTCTCATTAGAAGTGCCATATGTTTTCATGCAGACATAAAAAATATCAATACTTTTTGGATGGGAACAGATTTTGACTTTTCATGCAAATTGTCTCCATTGGAGACAATTTGCATGAAATGTCAAAACCTGTTTTCAGGGAAAAATAAGAAAAATATTTCAAAATGTCATGTGCTGAAAAAAATACCCAGCATGCACAAGGCAACAATAAACATAAATTCCTTTTCTGCTTTCAGATAAAGAGGATACTACCAAGTGGAGCTGCAGCCCATTCCCGGCAGTTACAGGTCGGAGATAGACTGATAACCTGTAACGGTTACAGTCTAAAACGACTCACTCAAAACCACTGCTTGAACATCCTCAAATCTGCAAGTGCCAAAGGAGATGTGGACTTGGAAGTGATTCGGCCAGTGGATAATGGAAATCCTATGGAAATTAGTGTAACTCTTAATAACAATAATACAGAATTACCTGGATTAGACAAGTCACATCTGTCAAGATTTGATAGCAATAATTCGAGAACTTCATTCGATCCTAGTCAGTATAGTTTAAAGTCTCAAAGTTATGATCGTCACGTTGATGTTGTTGTGACAAGTGAAAGTGAGGATTATTTAACCCTTAGTGAGGATGAGTACTCTAGAACAGGAAGGTTAGCTAATATTTCAGAAGCAAAAGCTAATGAAATCTTTTCTGGCCAAGGTTTTAAATTAGCTTACCAAAGACCTTTCACTTCTATTGATGAAGTAAGCTCTGAAACAGACACACTAACAGAAACTGAAACTGAGTTTGAAGGTTCAGATAGGAAACCTGGATCTTCAGAAAGAAAAGTCTCAGACAAAGAGGTTGATATTGTTGATCTTAATATTGACTCATCTCCTTATCACATTCCCAAGAAACTACATGGTGTTGAATCTATTAAAGAGAACAAAACTAAACAACACAATTTAGCTACCTCAGTTAGTGATTTGGATAATATAATAGTCTATTCATCAACTGAAAATCTTCATTCCGAAACTAAAGGTTTTCAGTATCCAAAGACAGATCTTGACTCGATAAGTATTGGTTCATCTACTAGTTCAAGAAATATTCCATCATCAGATTTAGATAAAATAAAGTCTGAAACTAATTTCTTTTCAGAATCAGGAATATCTAGAGACTCTCTTGCTTTGGAATCTTCCATTTCAAAATTTGAAAATACTACGCCTGTTGGAACACCATATCTACATCCTAGACAGCAGGTGCCTGTATCAGAGATAGATGATGTCAGTATAGGCCCTGATTTTGAAGAAATTCAAGGCTCTGAATTAGAAGAAAGTAAAACTATAAGTGATCTATACTATTCTGACTTAAGTTCTGGAATTATTGGAATAGAATTTCCAGAAAGTCATTTATACATTGGTGAAAATACTAGTTTGCATGATTCAGACGATTATGATTTAAGTGATTCAGAAAAATATTTTCAGCCTGTGTCAGATGGTGATGAGGAAGTAGAGGCAGCATTGCCACCACCGGTTGAATTTTCAGACAGTAGTTACACTGATGACTTTGTAAACAATCAGATTAACATCATACCTGTGACATATATAGATGATTTCAATGCTGATTCTTCATCCCCTGTTGATCAGAATATTGATGTAACTGAAGGTGAGCAAGAACATCCAGAAGCAGAATTAGCCAAATTAGAAGCAAGTCTTAGAGACTTAGATGAGGCTTCTTCTGATCAACCAAATAGTGTGCCATATTATATAGAACCCTTGGATGAAAATTGTGAAATACAGCAAGACACAAGTCTGCCTTTACACTACGAGGTTACAATAAATAACCAGAGAGTTCCAGATAACTCTTATTTGATTCATACGAGTGACATTCAGCAAACACCAGCCTTTGACAAAGACACATCAGAATTACCATCAGAATATGAAGTAACAATAAACAACCAAATTATTCCACAGGAATATAACAATTTGCATTATTCCCCACATGACATTTATGCTTCAAAAGAAGTGTTGCATCAAGGACAGGACCAAGTTGTGATTACTCAGTTGATACCAGTAACTAAGAAAAAATCACCAAGTGTGTTTCAAGTTGATAATTGTAATAACAGTAGCAAAATGGATACTACCAGTGAAGCCATGCTTAAGAATGCTCTTGATATGGAGTATGATTTGATCACAGAATCAGAGAAAATAAATGCCAAGATTATTTTGGGGGACAGTAGACAATCTGAAGAGGCTGATATAGATGACCCTAGTTTCATGAATCAGAATATTGTAGCAGAATGTGTAGCTCAGGAAATGATTAAATCTGAACCAAATAATTATAACTATTATATGGAGTCTGATGATGAGCCAGATAACATGCCTGATCAAGATTTGCATGATGAGCCCCCAGACTTACCAGACATGCCCCCACCAGTTTTACATACAATTATGCAGAATAAAGAAAAACCTTTTTCATCAGACTTTGTTCCGTCACAGTCACAGTCAGAAAAAGCACAAGTTGACATTGATGCTGGATTTAAAACCAAAACTGTTCAGTTTTCAGATGACCCCAATTGGAGTTTCAAAGTAAAAGATTCTGAGAAAAGAGAAACAAGTTCAGAAAAGGAAATCAGTCCAACAAAAGCAGAGAGAATGTCTGAAGTTCGGGTTCAGTTTAGAGTCCCTAAGAATCAAGGAGGTGCTCAAAAGACTGATAGTGATGTAATAGTTCCTGTAAAAGTTGATAGAAAACCAAATATACCCACCAAAGTTTTCATTCAGAATGGCAGTGGAGAAACTGGTGCTCCAAAAGAAGAAGTTATCATAGAGCCTAAGGCAACAGTGACAGTTAATGCTGTAAAACCTAAGGTACCACCTACAGTGGCTCCTAAACCATCACCACGAAAAATAACTGAAAATAAAGATTTAGGTAAAAATGTTGCAGTTGTTCAGTTGCAGCATGTTGATAAATATGCTGATAAAATCCCTGTAGATGAACCTGTTGTTGAACCAATGGTAGTGAATAAAGACAAAAGCAAACAGGTTTTTAATGTTGTTAAAGTTGTCAGTGCTTTTAAGGATAATACTGCTGCTACTGAACGACCTGTGTCACACATAGAAACCCGTTTCAGGGAGGCAGTAAAAAGTAATGAAAGAGAAAGGCAGTCACCACCTCCTAAAAGGGAAATAATAGTCGCAAATAAAGAAATAATCCAGAAACCTAAACCAAGGACTGGGGTCAGGGATATTGTTAATACAATGCAGGAACTAAGTCAAGAATCTCAAAATGGTTCCCATGGAGTTGATAAGTTACCAGTTAGATACAAGACCCAAATTCAACATTCCAAAGAACCCGAGCCAAAAGTCCTTTTACATGAGCCAAAAGTCGTGTCACATGAGCTTTCACATGATAAGTTAGGTAACACAGATGAATTGAAGGTTAGCACAGACCATAAAACAGCAAAAGACTTGGATGTCCCAAGACTGGACCTGAAGTCTATAGGAAGCTCTGAATCAGGATCTCTTTCTCCCAAAAGTGACAAATCTGACAGTTCTTATGAAAAAGTTCCAGTGTTGGAACAAGAAAAGGTTCATAAAACGACAATTGGTGTGCATAAACAAGACACAGATAAAACTGATATCAGAAATGGCAATAAAGATCACACCCCAGTTACTGAGCTGAAGCAGCTTTCACAAATAAAGCCGCTTAGTTTCAATCCCAAATCATTGTCAAAACCTCAGCCAGTACAATACAGGACAACAATCAATACCTTAGGGTCTAAACCTAGTGGTATATCTACACTCGGTAGATCATCATTGTTGAGTTCACAAAAGGCAGAACATCCTATCAAAAGGATGGAGACACTGCCATTTGAGGTGTCCATTCTAAAAGGAATACTAGGAATTGGAATAAAAACTAAAATTACTCCTGAGGGATTTGTGCAAATTACGGAAATACTGCCAAGCGGACCTGTAGGAAGAGAAGGCAATATAAAGTAAGTACACAAACCCTTGAAGTATGAAGCGAAGTTGAAGCATATGACATTATTATTTTTGAAGCAAATTAGGCTTGACATTTCATGGGAATCCATAGCTGCAGATAAGAGGATGTATCCACATATTATTTTTCTTATTTCTGCACCAAAACATATGCTGTGGGTACTCATTAGAAGCACCTCATTGAGGCGCTTCTGATGAGTACCCACAACATAGGTTTTCATGCAGAAATAAAAAAAAAAAAACAGTACTTTTCGGATGAAACAAGCGCCTTATCTGGAGCTATTGTTTGGGTTCAGAGCAGAAACCATGCCAGTTAAACAACTGTGTTTTTCCAGACAAAAATGTATAGATTATTTGGGGTCATTTTTCTATATACAGTGAAATTTCACTAATAAGACCACCTAAAACTATGACTAATTCTGCTTTAAAAAGCTTATTTTGAAGGCTGCACTTAATCTTTGTGTTTTCTGCTGACAGTGTCCTCCGGTCATGGACCGCGTTTGGAACTGTTCATAAGTGGTCTTAAATACCGCTTTTGAATAGTCCCAAAGGTGGTCTTAACCTTCTTTGTACCAAATGGACCTCTTATATATACCAGGAGTCCATTTTAAAATTAAGGGGTGTCAGGTTGTGTTTTCTTCAAAATTTACTTGGAAAATGGCTCAACATTTTGCAAACAGTGTAGGCCCTGACCAGACGCCACATTCTGCGTCGTCTGATCTTGGCCTGCACTGTCTGCCAGTTACCTGTTTTGGGGTATCTGGTATAAAATGGGTTAATTAATATAGGAATTTCACTGTAATTTATGCATTTTTGAGATCCCTCTTTAAATGTGTTATATTAAAAACCAAATGTGTTAAATATGTTATATTAAAAAACAGTGTGATAAAGAGGCTTGTGCGTACATTTCAGAAATGTGGTACAAGAGATTATATCTCTAACACATGGGTATTAGGCGGGTTTAATTGTCCTAGTGACCATTGTTATTTTATCGGATCATCGGTTGAGTAATACTGTTGTCTGGTATCTTCACCTGTTTATGTCCCCTGTCATCAACAAATATGATAATATCTACGACTGTCATAATTCCCTAAAATATTTACACAGTCAGGTGAATTTTTTATTATACTACTCAAAATAGTCAAAGCATCAAAAATAAGCTTCAAAAATTTAATTGGATATGGGAGGGTAGGTGGATTGGTTCCAAAAATCCATTGACTCAAAAATTTGCCATTGATGTACAGAGGACCGTCATTATAATGACAGTACTGTATTTATTCAGACACCTCAACTCCTTACCATACTTGTTCCAAATTTGAGCACGTATGTTTACTACCCGATATTGTGTCTAAAAATAACTGGATGAGCGGCAAACAGTGTAGACCCTGATGAGATGCCGCATTTTGCGGCATCTCATCATGGTCTACACTGTTTGGTCAGATTCGTTTGTTAGCTCACCTGATCAGGAAGTGCTCATGGTGAGCTATTGTGATCAGTGAATGTCAGCCGTCTGTCATGCAGGGAGCCGTTGTGTGACTTGTGCCGTCAACAATTTGCTTTAAACGCACACTCCTCCTAAAACTTTGGGCCAATTTAATTCAAACTTCACAGGAATGTTGCCTGGGTTGTTCCCTAGCAAAATAGCTTAAATTGTTCTGCTCTGATGAACAAGATGGCCACCAGAGCTAAAAACGGGCTTCAAATGCGAACTCCTCTAAACCCTTGAGCCAATTTGATTCAAACTTCACAGCGAGGAATGTATTTCCAAAAATAGCAAAAATCATTCTGCTCTGATGAATAAGTCGGCTGCCAGAGCTAAAAATAGAAAAAGTGGTAAATTTGCTTCAAACACTAACTCCTTCTAAACCCTTGGTACAAATTCATTCAAACTTCACAAGAATGTTGCCTAGGTGACTCCCCCTACCAAAATACTTTAGTTGTTCTGCTGTGATGAACAAAATGGCCACTAGATCTAAAAATAGAAAAATCTTTAAACGACAACTCCTCTGGTACCCTTGGGCCAATTTCAGTCAAACTTTAATTTGCTGCGATGAGCAAACTGACCACCAGAGCTAAAAATAGAAAAAGCTTAAATTTGCTTCAAATGTGAACTCCTCCTAACCCTTCGGCCAATTTGTTTCATTATACTAGGAATTTTGCTTAGGTGGCTCCCAACTAACATAGCCAGATGAACAAGATGGTTGCCAGAGCTACAAAATAGAAAAAAATCTTCAAACGTCAACTCCTACTAAAACCTTGGGCCTATTGCATTCAAACTTCACAAGAATGTTGCCTAGGTGACTTTGTACCAAAATAGCTAAAATCATTCCGCTCTGATGAACAAGATGGCTGTTAGAGCTAAAATTAGGAAAAAAAAATCTTTAAACAAAAACTTCTCCTATACCACATGGCCAATTTCAATCAAATTTCATAGGAATTTACCCTCTACCAAAATTGCTAAATGGGGTTGGCTAGGATTATCAAAATGGCCACCAGATCTAAAAATAGACAAACCTTTAAAGGCATTTATTCTGTAACGGTAGAACACACCGTGTGTTCATAATTGTTTTATTGCCCCCTGTGATATACTGACTATAGCAGATCAAAGGCGACCCTTAATAGGGTGATTAGTAGCTCTTGTTGAATCCCCTGACTGAGACACTTAAGGGGAAAATCAATAATGTATACCAGTCAACAATAAGTAATTTATTGATTTTCCCCAAGGAGGCCCCTTACCTGTTGAAGACTTCAGTGACCACTGAGGGCTACATAATGTTATGTAATGAAATGATAGTCCTCAATAATCAAGAATAAATGCCTTTAAGCTTCAACTCCGACTATACCCATGGGCCAATTTCATGCAAACTTCATGGGAATGTTGCTTTGGTGATCCTGTGCCAAAATAGTTACAGTCAACTTTCATAGGAATGTTGCTTAGATTACAAGATAGTCTCCAGAGCTAAAATTGAAAAACCTTTAAACAACAACTCCTCCTGTACCCTTGGCCCAGTTTCATTCAGACTTCACGGGAATGTTGCTTATGTGACCCTCTACCAAAAAAGCTAACTGGTTCCGCTCCTATGAACAAAATGGCCACAAGAGCTTAAAATGGAAAAAAGTCCTAGACACTCAGGTAAATTTGTTTCAAACTTCACAGGAATGTTGCCTAGGTGGCTGCCTACCAAAATTAGCTAAAATGGTTCTGCTGGCTGTTAGAACTAAAATTAGGGAAAAAAAAAAATAAACAAAAACTTTTCCTATACCACATGGCCAATTTCAATCAAATTTCATAGGAATTTACCCTCTACCAAAATTGCTAAATGGGGTTGGCTAGGATTATCAAAATGGCCACCAGATCTAAAAATAGACAAACCTTTAAGCTTCAACTCCTACTATACCCAGTGGCCAATTTCATGCAAACTTCATGGGAATGTTGCTTTGGTGATCCTGTACCAAAATAGTTAAAATGGTTCTGTTCTAATAAACAAAATGGCTGACATAGCTAAAAATAGTAACTCTTGAGCCAGTTTTATTCAAACTTTGCAAGAATGTTACCCAGGTAATTATCTATGGTAAGTGCACTGCAGCGGTTATGTTTCATAAAATGGCTGTCACCCACATGACATTCAGAAGCAATGTGACATCTTGAAATCAGGTGAGCGAATCAGGGCCATCTTGGCCCTCTTGTCTGAATACATACTATAAATACAATTTTAATTTTGTTCCTGAACATTTTGACGGCTATGGGCAGTCCCAGTGAGTAGTATAAGAAATATGTAATTAAGGGCCCTTTACCTTAATTGCTCAAAAAAGCAAATATTGTGGATATTTGTAAGAATCGCCTTGCAAAGGCGATTCTAACAAATATCCACAATATTTGTTTCTTGGAGTATTGGATACAATATTCTATCTTCATTTACCTGTTGCATGCGGCTGTAAAGGGGTACCTTGGCAAATAGTGCAGGCCAAGATCAGAAGCCACACAACGCGGCATCTGATCAGGGCCTGCACTATTTGCTAATAGAATTTTTCGTCAGAAATAGAATAAAAATGAAAAAAAAAGGCATATTACAAATGGACTTGTCCAATATATAGCAATTGAAGAATCCACTAGTTTGTTTTGTCTGTTTGATTTGAGGTTTAACGTACCCGTCAACACTGTAAAGGTCATTTTGGAGACGTTGCTTCCAATTTTGTGGGACTTTTACCGACATTGAGATGAAATGACATCTCAAGCCCTGTCGCCCAATGAAACCAATAGGGTTTATAAGCATGGGCGGGCCGACTCGCAGCACTGCCTGGGCAGGCCTAGATCCTCTAAGCGGTTTACCAGTAATCCTGTGCGGGTCGGTTTCAGCTCTGCGTGGAAGCATCATGCAGCCCATATATTTCTTCAAGCCCCGATGGGCGGGGGTAGAGAATCCACTTGTATACAATTGGATAATGTCGCTTTAGAGAGGGTTGATTGTACATGTATAGTATTATCATTAGCCCTCGGTAGCTCAGTTGAATACTCTTTGACTACTGATCAGGAGGTTGCCGGTTTGATACCTGCTGTGTTTGCATTGATAATGAAATCTTTTCTAGAGTTCTTGTCTCCTTACCACTGATTCAAGAAGGGCAGTTAGTTTCTGGCAAAAGAGTATATATGAACTGTATGGATTCATCTGCTTAAGCCTGATAAACTGACCAGCTGGGGTAAAACAATCAAACAAACAAGGTTAAAAATACATACTTGATACATGTTACTTTGCATAATATTTCTCCAGCCCATAGGGGCTTGAAGAAATATATGGGTTGCATGATGCTTCCACGCAGAGCTGAATCTGGCCCGCACCCTAGTACTGGTAAACCGCTTAGAGGATCTAAGCCTGTCCAGGAACCGCGGTGCGAGGCGGACCGTCCATGCTAATAAACCCTATTGGTTTCATTGGGCGACAGGGCTTGAGATGTCATTTCATCTCAATGTCGGGTAAAAGTCCCACAAAATTGGAAGCAACGTCTCCAAAATGACCTTTACAGTGTTGACGGGGACGTTAAACCTCAAATCAAACAAACAAACAATAATATTTCTCCATTACGAAAACATGCCTATACAAATACATTGTAAATTTTACTGCCAAAAAAAAAATTTAGGTGACAATTTGTGGTATTTTTCTTATTTCTGCTCAAAATCAAAATATGGATTGTGGGCCACCTCATCGAGGCAATTCTACATTTTAGAGCAGAAATAGGAAAATAACATTTACCCCAGTAAACCCCAGTTTTAATATATAAATGTGTGGTTCAAGGGGGTCAGAATTATGTAGGCGTGTTTTCGTAATGCTGAACAGTTTTTGGCAGACTTAGAAAAATGCCAACCCTGACAAATTAATGTTTATCCCCACGCTTTTAAAAAAAGCGTTCGGGGATATTGTGAATGCCTCAGTCCGTCTGTCCATCCTTCCGTCCGGACGTCCGTCCGTCCGTCTTTCCGTCACGGTATCTCCTCCTTAACCACTGGTCTGAATGTAACTAAATTTGGTTCACAGCTTCCTTACATGATGAGGGCATGCAACGTCACATTTATTTTTGGCCCCGCCCCCAGGGGCCTTGGGGAGGGGTCAAAAGGTCAAATATCAATTAAATTCAATTTCAAAGTCAATTTTATAGATTTTGAAACCAAACTTTGCATAAGTAATGAGTAATGATATAAGTAACACATATTGAACAGGATTTTGGCTGCGACCCCTGGGTCATGCCCAAGGGGTCGGACTTGGTGGGTGGGGTCTGGGGGACAAAATTCAAATTTTACCGAATATAGTCATATGGAATATCAAATTGAAGGGGCTGATTAGTAGAATACAATATAAGTAAAATTTCGACCCTGGGGTCAGATTGGGGCCCTGGGGGAGGGGTCAAATGGGTCAAAATTAAATTATTTTTAGAACATAGTCATGTGACATATCAAATTGAAGGGCATGATTAGTAGAATATAATACAGGTAATATTTTGACCCTGGGTTCAAATTTCCAGGATGAGGGGTTTTCGGTACTTGGCCCCTCTGTAGAAAGTGTGGGGATTTGCGATGGCGCGCCATCAACAGTATTCTAGTTTGATTGTTTTGGTACCCAGCAAACCTTCTGCGTTTTTCTGCCAGTTTTCAAAGTTGTTGAAATATCAGAAATGTATGTTTAGTGTACAAAAGAATTTTGTTTTGATGATTTTGTCTGTTTTGGAGTTTAACGGCCCAGTCAACACTATTTTAGGTAATTTTTGAGCCAGTCAGTTTACCTATCCACATTTTTCCTGGGCAGGCTTATACGTAAGCAGTTAACCAGTACAATGCACATTCTTTCGTCAGAAACTGATAACATCAGCGGGAGGGTGAGAATGACTGTAGAAAAGATTTCATGATCAATCTCCACGAAAGGATGTTACCAACCCCGGCAAGTATCGAACCCGCGTCCTCCTGATCACCAGTTGGATGCGCATCCGACTGAGCTACCGAGGCTGGCACCTTGTTTTGATGAATAAATCAATTTTGACTATCAATCATTCAATATGCTTGATGTAATTTATTACTGTAGATTCACCATTTGTATGATAAACTGTGAAGGCTTAGAACTCTTTGCAAAGGTAGAGCATTTCCAGGTTCAGCAGGACAAGGGTTAAATGTTCATGTCATTCTTAAAACTAGGTCACTAGGTGAAATTTCTTTAAAATCATTTTCACCCTCTACAGGTTACAGGTTTGCTTCAAGCTTTATGAAACTTTATCAGAATTTTGGGGACACATTCGAATATGGGTCATGTTGGTTAAAAAACTGGGTCACTTGGTCAATTTTCTTTAGAACATTCTCTCCCTAGAGCCCAAACATTTGTTTTATTCTTCATGCAACTTGACCAGAATGTTAGTCTTGATTATACCTTAGTCACATACAAATATGGGCCATATCAGCTCAAAAACTAGATCACTAGTTCCAATTTCTTTTTTACCTTGTTCACTGTCTAGAGGCCAAGTTCTTCACAAAACTTCATTAGATTAATATTTGTCTTGATGATAAATTTACCGTCAAGTTTGAATATGGGTCATGGCTGGTCAAAAACTAGGCCACTAGATCTCTTGATGCTACAGATAAATTAACTCAGGTGAGTGAATAAGGGCCACCTTGGCCCTCTTGTTTACAATATGAGAGTCAGCCTCAGAAGGGTTATTTTTTTAATTTACCCCTTAAAGGTCCCATAAGGTTTGACATTTTATGTGAATTGTCTGCCAGGCAGACAATTCATATAAAATTTCAAACTTAATTGCCTTTGGAAAATGATAAAGAAAAATTCAGCAAGTTGTCTGCCTTTGCTTAGAATTTCAGGGTTTCGATGCAACAACAACAGGAGTCTGTCACATTTTTTTGTGATTCGGAATGCTTATAAATATGAAATTTGAGACATGTTACTCTATATATAGTATTAAGTAACATATACCAGATTTCATATTTATAAACTTTCCAAATCAAAAAAAGAAAAAAGAAAACAGAATGTGTTGGTTACAACACCATTATTAGTAAGTTTGTGTGTGTATGTGTGTGTATTTTGTTGTTTATTTTTTGTATTCACATTTAACTCATTATATGATTGCAGAGTTGGGGACTATTTGTTGTCTATTAACAACACTGAGTTAACAGGCCTACCAGATGGTAAGGTACAACAGATTTTACGTCTGCTTCCAAGGGGTCTGTCCAAAATCGTAGCATCAGCTGTACCGCCAGAGCTTGGGGATACTGCAGGTGAGTTCCAGTATGCCGTGCCCACATAATTAATCTACAGTACTAAAGATGAGTTTTTATCTTTTTTTGCCACATTTATCGGTGATAACTTCTTCATTTTTAATTTTTGATCAGCATTCACCATATTTGCATTATTTGCTGGCTCCCAGCTTGCACATTGCCAATATTGGAAAAACAGATAACCAGACCCCCCCCCCCCTGACCTTTCAAGGTCAGGGGGGTCTGGTTACCTGTTTTTCCAACTCTGATAACCTTCAGACTAGGAACCAGCAGATAATGCAAATAAGGTGAATATCAAAATACACCCAGTGATATCAAAATACACCCAGTGATATCAAAATACACCCAGTGATATCAAAATACACCCATTGAGACAGTTGTAGAGGAGAAGCTCAACCAACTTCTCAAAAAGGTTTCATGATCCGTAGTTATCCGAGCAGAGCTGTAATCAGCTGGAAATTTCTGTAATTTCAAGTTTGTGCAAATTTTCAGTTTCTTCAACTCCCACCTTGGTTTAAACAATATTTTATATCTAGCAAGCATCTCAGATGTACAGCTATATGCATTGGAACTCACAAAAAGGATCTGACAGTAAGCCTCAGCGCTTAGGATCTGACAGTAAGCCTCAGCGCTTAGGATCTGACAGTAAGCCCGAGGCTTACGAGATAATATCATCTCCTAACATATAATACAGTGAAATTCTGCTATTAAGATCACCTAAAATTAAGACTAATTCTCCTTTAAAAGGCATAATTTAGAAGGTTTCAGTCATTCTGTCTGCATTTTCTGCACTCAGTGTCTTCTAGAAAGAGACCACCTTTGGGACTGTTCAAAAGTGGTCTTAAAGACCACTTTTGAACAGTCCCAAAGGTGGTCTTATTATAGAAATTTTACTGCACATTTATAGTGTTTCAAATAAGCTAGTCATCTGTTTGCATTTCGGTAGTGTGAGTAACAGAATTGGACTTATAGTTCAAAATTTGTAAAAGTTCCATCTGATTAGAGCAAAACGTATACAGTTGACCCCATTATGAGAAGTTGACGGATCTTCTCCACAACTTTCTCGCTGGATGTTTGATCAAAAATAAAAAAGTTATCACAGAAAAACATGGCAAGAAAGACAAAAAAAACTCCAGTGCCAAATTTGACAAAGATTGATCTGGAGAACAGGCTGTTGGCCATTGCATTACATAAATTGCTAAAACTTTTTCTAGCTGTAAACAGCTAGGCCAAGGTGTTTTTTCTTTTGTTTTTGTTCACAAACTGTTATAAGTCTAAATTTAAGCCCCCGCCCATAGGGGCTTGAAGAAATATATGGGCTGCATGATGCTTCCACGCAGAGCTGAATCCGGCCCGCACACTAGTACTGGTAAACCGCTTAGAGGATCTAAGCCTGTCCAGGAACCGCGGTGCGAGGCGGACCGTCCATGCTAATAAACCCTATTGGTTTCATTGGGCGACAGGGCTTGAGATGTCATTTCATCTCAATGTCGGGTAAAAGTCCCACAAAATTGGAAGCAACGTCCCCAAAATGACCTTTACAGTGTTGACGGGGACGTTAAACCTCAAATCAAACAAACAAAAGTCTAAATTTAACAACAAAAATGACATCATTGTGCTTCGCAAAAAGGAATATTACAGTCGAACTTCAATGGCTCGAACACCTTTGGGACCTCGAAAATCTGTTCGAGACTGGGGTAGTTCGAGCCACTGAGGTTACTGTCAGGAGGCAAAACGATATACTTTTAGATATATTTTCGGTGCTCTATAATGAAAATGTATGCTGTGTGTACTCATTAGAATCGCCTCATCGAGGCGATTCTAATGAGTACACACAGCATACATTTGCAGGATAAAAGACTAAATTCTCCTTAATTATCCCCACTATGTCTTATGTAGAGGATTGCGCTAGGGGCTCAAGAATGGGTTCGACACATCCATGGTTAAAGAGCCATCGGTGTTCGAGCCATCGAAGTTCTACTGTACTTTATAAATTGATTTAAATCTGAAACAGAAAACTGTACCATCGAAGGCACAGTGCACAGCTCATTTTATAATATATTAACTAAATTGTAACCTAGGGTTATCAAGTCTTCTTGATAATTTATTTTAACCCTTATTCCACTGAGCACGTTTACCCCTACCTTTGTAAACTACAGTAGAACTTCGATAGCTCAAACATCGATGGCTCGTTTACCACGGATGTGTTGAACCCATTCTTGAGCCACTAGTGAAATCCTCTACATAAGAAACAGTGGGGGATAATTAAGGAGATTTTAGTCTTTTACCTTGCAAATGTATGCTGTGTGTACTCGTTAGAATCGCCTCAATGAGGCGATTCTAATGAGTACACACAGCATTATAGAACACCGAAAAGATGTCTAAAAGTATCTCGTTATGCATCCTGACAGTAACCTCAGTGGCTCGAACTACCCCTGTCTCGAACAGATTTTCGAGGTCCCAAAGGTGTTCGAGCCATTGAAGTTCGACTGTATGGAGATGGGGATCAGGTGACGATCTCATCTGATCAGGATCTACACTGTTTCTCAATTAGTTTGAGAATTTGAATGAAGCATTTTATCAAGTGTTTGATTGGTTGATAGTCAGAAATGGGTGTGGCTAAATTTATTTATTTGGCTGGAAAACGGTTAAATCAGTACAAAGACGTAAAATTCACTGTTTTTGGAAGTTATGAGGCAGGAGTTTTATATAAAAATATTTTGATGCTCTTTGATTTATCTATCTATCTAACTTCTCATATCTTTACTTGGTTTTTGGATATTTATACATGTACATGTAGTCTGATTATATAGTAAGGATCTATCAGCATGTCCAACCCTTTCAACCCTGTTAACTGATACAGATACATTTGCAAACAGTGTAGATCCAGATGAGATGGCTCATTATAAGCCATCTCATCAGGATCTATACTTTTTGCCATTCTCTTAATGATTTCAACTAAAACCCCTGGTGGCAACAGTGGACTTGTCTAAGTTCAAAGATGTAAGAGTCCACTTCAGAAATTCAGAGGTGTAAGGTTGATTGATTTTAGGTTTAACGTCCCCGTCAACACTGTAAAGGTCATTTTGGAGACGTTGCTTCCAATTTCGTGGGACTTTTACCCGACACTGAGATGAAATGGCATCTCAAGCCCTGTCATCCAATGAAACCAATAGGGTTTATTAGCATGGACGGTCCGCCTCGCACCGCGGTTCCTGGACAGGCTTAGATCCTCTAAGCGGTTTACCAGTACTAGTGTGCGGGCTGGATTCAGCTCTGCCTGGAAGCATCATGCAGCCCATATATTTCTTCAAGCCCCTATGGGCGGGGGCGCTCAGAGGTGTAAGGATTAAATCACATTTAGTCAGAACTAAGGTATAACAAGCAATAATAATATACATGTAATATGTCCTCAATAATATTTCAGATGTAAAAGAGAGAAAGACTGTTTCTCCAAGGGCATCTGTACCTCTTGTAGCTACACAACAACCACCACTCTCATTCAGTCAGAAATCAGCCACACTGCCATCTTCAAGGAGGCAAGTGAACATAACCTCGATGAAGCAGCCAGTGGTATCCACAAGATCACTTCCATTTGCAAGTAAACCATTTGGAAGCGACACAAAACAAGTTGATAAAGAAGTAGACAAACAAGTAGTATCTCCTGTGAGCTCACCAAAGTCACCAAAGTCTCCAAAACTGTCACCAGCACTTGCTCCAAGGCAAAGAAACATACATGCAGCTTCATCCAAGTCACCAGATGTATCTCCACGGTCTTCGCATGTGTCTCCAAGAAAGGCTGATTCAGAAAAACCATCCCCAAGACTTGCTAATGTGTCTGTTCCACCTCCTGTTTCTCCACGAAAAAGTGATTCAGAAAAATCATCTCCAAGATCACAACCCTCAGTAGCACCTAAACCAAGGAAAAATAAACCCAATAATGAACTTATAAAAAAAGAGAAGGAATCAGAACCTAAACAATATGATGAATTAGGTCCAATAAAAACTGAAATATTTGAACAAAAAAGTGATTCAGAACAATCATCGCCAAGAACACCACCCCCAGTAGCACCTAAACCAAGGAAAAATACTCCTAATAATGATCTTACAACAAAAGAGAAGGAATCAGAACCACAACAATATGATGAATTAGGTCCAATAGATACAGAAATATTTGCATCAATCAGTGGTCCTAAAAGTGAACATATGCCAACACAGCTGACAGGACCAAGTGTTATGCCTGGTTCTGTTACATATGATTATGTGTCAACAAAGGATAAAGCTGGTATGCTGTCAGGTAAGGTGGATGTTGTAGAGAACACTAAATCACAGTCTGTCACTGAAAATAAGCTTGAGCAAGAAGAAACTATGTCACCTGAGCATGAAACCAATGTTCACATTGATATTGTAAAAAGCACTACCAAATCACCAGATACTGTTGTTACTCCTGAAAATCCAATAGAGATTGATTCAAGTGTTCAAACAAGCATAGCTAAGGCTTATGATAGTGATCATGAAACAAATGAAGCTGAAGCAGATATTGATGACGCTGAGCCAGTAGTTTGTGAAGCAGCCAATATTAGTGTTCAGAAAGAAAAGGAATTTGATTCAGATACTATAAATGATTATGAACTACAAAAATCTGGTTCTTCCCCAACAGATGACTTTCATTTTAAAGCACTAGAACACATGGATGACTTTGTTGAGCTAGCTGACACTCGGAAAGAGAGATCAGCAAGTGTAAGCAGTGAGTCCTCATATACTGAATTCCATGAATGTTCTGTTGAAGAAGAATCAAATTTGGAAAACATAACTGAAGAAAATGATACTGAAACCAGTGCTCTTGAAGGTGCAATAAAAGAACAGGATAACTTAAATGAGCAGCATATGGAGGTTTACACATCCATGGCTCAGCACATTGTAGCTGATGTAATAGAGAATGTAAAAGCAATGGACATGTCTGAAAGTCATAAAGATAGTTCTGAAAATTTGGTAGAAATAAGGA
This sequence comes from Lucinisca nassula, assembly GCA_963580285.1. Classification (NCBI taxonomy): domain Eukaryota; kingdom Metazoa; phylum Mollusca; class Bivalvia; order Lucinida; family Lucinidae; genus Lucinisca; species Lucinisca nassula. The sequence continues at coordinate 140,895,704 of OY757018.1, read as the reverse complement.
CTGATGTAGAAAAGTTTGATGTTGAATATTCTGAGTTTCCTTCAAATTCTGATGCATCACCTCCACCATTACCTGAAAGTGATGTTCCACCCCTTCCAGCTAGCCCTGCTCCAGTAACTGGCAGTATTTCTCAAAATATCTCAACAGAAACATCTTTTGAACAAGAAATATCATCTGAGCCATCTAACTTATCTTCTGCTTCTACCATAGAAGCTGATATTCAGAATACCTCACCTACTGTTTCTGAACAAAACAATGCGTATTCTGCACCACCTGTACCAAAAGTTGAACCACCTTCAGATTGTGTTGAAGAAGAGTTCACAGAAGTTTTACACACTTCACAAATGCATGCTAGTATACCCATAATTGTTGTTTCTGTAAACTCTGATAATTCTGCTGATAAAAGTGCTGTTGATGATGAAAATCTTGTATATTCTCAGGAAGGGCTAACACTAGACACAGACGAACAGGGAGAATATACTGATGACTTTGAAAATGAAAGTAGTGATAATGATGGCAATATAGAGGCACCAATTGATTCTGAACATGTTCTTTCTGTGGAGTCCACAAAGGATGATAATCCAGATGATCAAAGTATAAACACTGTGATATCTTTGTACGCTGATATTGATAAATCCATTGTTCACAAAACTGATGCAAATCAAAATATAGATACTGTAGTTGTTGATGAAATTTCATCTGATCAAGATAAAAAGATTGATGGTGAATTACAAATGATGATGACGAAAGACTTAGCCAGTGATGAAACCGAAAGTGTTGACACAAAGTCTTTGACTAGTAGTGATGATGTTCTTAGTGATGGGGATATTATTGAAAGCCAAGAGAACAGTATTTCTCAGTCACAACCAGACACTGACAAACCCAAAGCAGAACCTAATCAGCCTGATATAGAAATAGCAAAAGTTAATGGTTTCTCAACACCTTCATCTAAGACTGATCTTGAGAGACCTAAAGATGTAAAGGTAGATTCAGGTTCTGATAAGGCTGACAGTTCTTTCAGTTCTGATTCCGCAATGAGTCCAGCAAGATCGGGAACACCACACAGCGATGATGACAGAACAGAAGTGGATAGATTGATAAGATGTAAGTTCATCGTATGATCCAGATTATGAGAAAAAATCTTTTTGCCAAATCTGTAGCCAAAGAAGCTGCAGATCAGCCTGTGTATCTGTACAGTCTGATCAGCACTTTCATGGCCCCTGCTTGGATAATACAACACCTCTAGTTTCTATATGTAACATTTTAACCCTTAAGACATTGAGAAAAACGACATCTGTAAATGTTGTCTGCTTATGTTTTCTGCTGAATCTATTTGCGAACTTTTTAAAAATATTTTTGCACACAGGCAAACAGTGTGGACCCAGAGCAGACTGCTCCTGTAGGAGCAGTCTGATCTGGGTCCACACTGTTTGCCAAAAATCACTTACGGTAACTGGCAGAAGGCAAAGCAGACGACAATTGTCGTGACTGGCATGTCATGGGTTAAAACTCTTGACAATCTTGCTGAGTAAGCTGTTCTTGTGTCTTTCCTGATTGCAAACCCTCCTAAACAGTTTCTGGCAACAGGGCTACAATAAAGAACTGAGAGTACCGGTGGGTTGATTGTCTCTGAGTGTAGATTGGGGTTAACGGGCCTGAATGGGGACTTAACCCTTGTTCTGCTGAATATTCATATATGCCACACCCACTACCGATTATCAACCAATCAGATTGCTTGATGCAAATTATTGCAACACATTCACAATCTGAATGGCAAACAATGTAGATCCTGATCAGATGGCTTCGTCAGAAGCCATCTGATCTGGATCTACATTGTTTCAAAGATAAGGCATATCCGGGATTAGCAGGACAAGGGTTAACACTGTTTCGTTTAACCCTTAAATTCCAATACTGTAAGCAAACAGTGTAGACCCTGATTAGACACTGCATTTTTTTTTGCATCTGACCCTTAAATGCTGTGCTGTAAGCACAGTGTAGACTGTTCAGAGACTATGTTCTGCTGTGTCTGTTCTGGGTCTACACTGTTTTCGAAGCCCAACTCATGATTCCAGCCCAGATTCTACAGAAAAACCCTTTTATGCAACACGTTGACCTCCCGGCGATAAAATACTATAAAAGAAGTTACATGGATTTCCTACAAATCAGTGATAGTCACGTGGACTCCAGCACTAATAGATAAACAGTCAACCCCAAAATGCAATGTTTTTATCCGGTTACAGCGCTTGATCTGCTCTGACCTGTCATATACAGGGATTCTAGGAATCTACCATTTAATGTTTTTTTTTTCAAGGGAAATTCAATTTTTCTATATCTAGAAAATATGTATGAGCATTTGAAAAATCAAGGCATGGTTAAAAATTTTAAAACATACATCGATGGTAAAATTTTGTGTCTGAAATTAGAATAAAAACAAAAAAAAAATAGGCCTGAAACCCCTTATATGAAAAATGGACTTGTCCAACATATAACAATAGAAGAGCCCACTAGTATACAATGGTGCAAACTGGGAAGACTGTTAGGACTTTATGGATGTGCAGGTTCATCTTAGACTGCTGGTTGCACTGATCTTCCTGCAGTGTTCTCATATCTTATGTAATACAGTGGATTGATTTATTGATTGATTGACTGACTGACTGATTGATTGATTGATTGATTGATTGGTTGGTTGGTTGGTTGGTCAATTGATTGATCAGTGGATTGATTGATTGTGCTGGGGTTTAACAACACATCAACCCTTGTGGGTCATTTTGTGT